>MJUU01008950.1:59556-74376 GCA_002080025.1 Modiolus philippinarum
GTACCTGTGTGTATTGTTTTCATGTTTTATGTAATTCATTGTAAGGGTACTCGTCTTGATAAATTGGACTTTTTTCTAGTTTGATTTTTACTGTGAGTCTGTTTGTGTATATATTTTTTAGCCATTCACCACACGTAGGGGGAGGGTTTGGATCCAAGAAAACGAGTTTAACCCCACCGCAATTTTTGCGCCTGTCCCAAGTCAGGAATATGTTGGTGACTGGCTTGTCCGTGTCTTCTTATGAAATTTTAGTTTCTTGATATTTGGGGTATTGGATGTGGTTTGTTTCCATTGATTTATTCACTTTTGTAACTTTTTGGGGCCATTTAGGGCTTGCTATATGGTGTGCGGTTACTCACTGTGTTGAAGACCGTACGGTGACCCCTAGATGCTTTGTTTTGGGTCGTTTTAACCTGGATATGGGATGTTGTCTCCTTGACATTTACCCATTTCCTTTCTTTTTCATATAAATTAAATACTGAATATAAGAGATAAGGTAATTTTGATAAGAAATTCCATGTTTGATTAAAAGGTCAACAAACATGCATTGAAATTAGAAATTACATGACGTATTTGATAAAGAAAAGTCACCAAAAGTACCTATAATGAAGACTCTTTGTAGGTAAATATCATTATTAGTAATTACTAAAAGTAGCAAAGCAGGAACTTCATTTTTGAGTAGTTTTCTTTTCTGACATTGAGGCTGTACTTTTCTTAATTTATGCAATTTTACAAACTTTCAAGTTACGCCTTAAAAAGTAATCCGATATCTTTTATTCCATTAGAGTCCACTTATTGAAACTTTCACAGAAAAACAATGCAAGTTAAGGGAACAAAAATAAAAAAAAACATGATCCAAGCGAATGTGAATATTCAGCTTAACTATAACTCTAATAAAATTTCAGCTAAGGACAAAAGTTCTGATAAACTCTGTATTATTTTTATTTTACATCACAGTAATACCAGTCATTACGTAAACATACGTTTCAGATTATTATTACCAACCCTCTGGTTTGTTTCGATCTATACAGTAACTGCTTTAAATTTTATTGATGTGTATGAAGACTCTACGTGGGCTTATGGTTTCAAGCGGCACATTATAATATCACCAACTACAGATATATACGACTGGGATATTCATATGAATTTCAGCCGGCCAATACAAAGTCTAAATGTAAGTATATAGTCTATTATAAGGCTATCATACTTTCAAATTTTGGTATTTAATTATTATCATATTATTTTACTTACTTTCCAAATGTTATTCTGATCTGTTCATAGTGTCCACATCTCACTATTGTCAATGCCAAAGTGTCTCTTAATCGATTTGATAAGCGCCTTGTGTTTATTTACAGTAGGGTGCAGACATAACCTCTCGCCAAGTTAACTTGAACCAGTCATAAAAGCTCTTCTAAGTTAACTTAGGACCGTTTTCAACTTAACTTAGACCAGTCATATAGCAGTCATTAAAACTACTAAGTTAACTTTAGAACTGTTCTACAGCCCTGGCTGCTCTGGCCTGTTCTGGTCATAGAATCCTGACTGCTTTGACATGTTCTGGTCATAGAGCCCTGACCGCTCTAACCTGTCATAGAATCCTGACTGCTCTGACCTGACATAGAGCCCTGACTGCTTTAATGTTACAGCGATGGAAACTTTCAACACTCATCGTGTGTACCAGAGATGTCTCTGTGTACAATCATCGTGTAAAGCGTGTGCGTGTATTTTATAGATATATTTGCCCGTTTATAATATCTAATGAAGAAAATCTGCTGTTTCTTATATATTTTGGGTTAAATTACGGCAAACTGCAGTGTTGCGGGCATCGATAATATATCGAATGAAGAAAATCTGCTTTTTCTTGTATATTTTTGGTTCAATTACAGCAAGTTGAACATTGTTTGAATATTGCGGGCATCTGTATATTATCAAATAATGAAAATATGCCTTTTCTTATATATTTTAGGTTAAATTACAGCAAGTTGAACATTGTTTGAATATTGCGAGCATCGATATATCATCACATGAAGAAAATCTGCTTTTTCTTATATATTCTAGGTTAAATTACAGCAAGTTGAAATATTGCAAGGATCGATATAATATCGAATGAAAAAATCTGTTTTTTCTTATATATTTAAGGTTAAATTACAGCAAGTTGAAGTATTGCGGGCATCGATATATTATCGAATGAAGAAAATCTGCCTTTTGTTATATATTTTAGGTTACATAACAGCAAGTTGAAGTATTGCGGTCATCGATATATTATCGAATGCAGAAAATCTGTTTTTTCTTATATATTTTAGGTTAAATTATAGCAAGTTGAAGTATTGCGGACATTGATATATTATCGAATGCAGAAAATCTGTTTTTTCTTATATATTTTAGGTTAAATTATAGCAAGTTGAAGTATTGCGGACATTGATATACATGTACTATTGAATGAAATTAATCTACTTTTTCTTACATAGTTTTGGTTAAATTTCAGCAAGTTGAAGTATTGCGAGCATCGAATTATTATCGAATGAAGAAAATCTGACTTTTGTTATATATTTTAGGTTAAATTACAGCAAGTTGGAGTATTGCGGGCATCGATATAATATCGAATGAAGAAAATCTACCTTTTGATATATATTTTAAGCTAAATTACAGCAAGTTGAAGTATTGCGAGCATTGATATATTATCGAATGAAGAAAATCTGCTTTTGTAATATATTTTAGGTTAAATTACAGCAAGTTGAAGTATTGCAGGCATTGATATATTATCGAATTAAGAAAATCTGCTTTTTCTTATATATTTAAGGTTAAATTAAAGCAAGTTGAAGTATTGCGGGCATCGATATAATATCGAGTGAAAAAAATCTTCTTTTTCGTATATATTGTAGGTTAAATTCAGCAACTTGAAGTTTTGCAATCATCGACATATTATCGAATGAAGAAAATCTGCTTTTTCTTATATATTTAAGGTTAAATTAAAGCAAGTTGAAGTATTGCGGGCATCGATATAATATCGAGTGAAGAAAATCTACGTTTTGTGATATATTTAAGGTTAAATTACATTAAGGGAGTACGAGTGTCAGAAATTTTGTAATTAGAATTAAAATTCTGACCTTTTGTTTTGAAGAGCACTACCAATGGAACAACTTGTGCAAAAAATTTTGAAATCCATGTAGGAATTTTTGAGATATAAGACGTCAAAATTTTAGCGGGAAATAGATCTCTCTAGAGTTGTCCTTCAATTTGCATTAGATGTTTATAGGCCTTTAAATATATGAAATTATAATTGGAAGTTGATTAAATTTTATACACAGTCTATTTCATGTATTTTAAAGTGACTTATGACCAAGAAAATGTGATCCATATGCAAAAAATTTTAGCACTGTTTGAATGGATAACACCCGAGGATATGGAATGCTTCTGAAATCTCAGGCTCGTACTCCCTTAAGTTGAAGTATTGCGGGCATCGATATAATATCGAATGAAGAAAATCGGCTTTTTCTTAGCAAGTTGAAGTATAGGGTCTGTAAGTCTCGTTCAATTTTGGAATTTCCGGGTACATAATTTGTACCCGGAAGTTGCATTTTTAACAAAAATATATGACGTTTCAAGCAAAAAAATTGGACGTCATACTCCTGCAACGTCTATTGCGGCGGGAAAGGTTTTCAAATAGCAATTTTATTGTGATTTCTCGACGTCACATCACGAGACTTACAGACCCCATTGCGGGCATCGATATAATATTGAATGAAGAAAATCTGCATTTTCTTATATATTTTAGGTTACCGGTAAATTACAGCAAGTTGAAGTATTGCGGGCATCGATATAATATCGAATGAAGAAAATCTGCCTTTTTATATATATTTTAGGTTAAATTACAGCAAGTTGAAATATTGCTGGCATCGATATATCATCAATTGAAGAAAGTCTGTCTTTTGTTATATAGTTTAGGTTAAATTGAAACAAGTTGAAGTATAGCGGGCATCAATATAATATCGAATGAAGAAAATCTGCATTTTTTTTATATATTTTAGGTTGAATTACATCAAGTTGAAATATTGCGGGCATCGATATAATATCGAATGATTAAAATCTGCTTTTTCTTATATAATTAAAGTTAAATTACAGCAAGTTAAAGTATTGCGAGCATCGATATGCATGTTGGATGCATCATTAAACCTGTTTTAACCACCCATTTTATTTATAAAATGCCCGTTCCATGTCGGGAATATGACGGCTTGCTAAAAATAATATGTGTTGGATTGTGTTTCCCTGATTCCGTCGAATGTTATACGGATTTTCCTTACTGGTCTCTTCCCTTGATCGATTCGGACTTTTGTTGTCACTTTTATTTATCGAATGAAGAAAATCTGCCTTGTATTATATATTTTAGGCTAAATTACATTAAGGTGAAGTATTTCTGGCATCGATATATTATATATTGAATGAAATAGGTCTGCCTTTTTATTATATATTTTAGTTAAATTACACCAAGTTTCAGTATTGTGGGCGCATCATTATAACGTGAAAATGAAATATGCACCTCTTCTGATATTTGATGTTTGTGGCTGTTTGCAGCATATTTTATTTACTACAGGGCTGATTTTTATTCAGTTGTATTTATTTATTTATGTTATTGTTTATTTTACAAAATGACGGAAATTTACATTATTTCAATTTTCGAATACTTAAAAGTGACTTTTTCCTTATAGTTCTGATATGGTTACGGCAAAACTGAAGAAAATTGCACTCAACGTGTGAAAAATGTGTGCGTCTGTCGTGCGAATCGTGTGCGTGTGGTAGGGAATGTGGACGTATCAATCCCTGTATCTAATTTTGAGTATTTACAGTTCTTGTATTGTTTTAGAGCTTACGACTAATCAGAGCACTCAGGATTCCATGACAGGTTAGAGCGGTCAGGGCTTTATGACTAGTCAGAGCAGTCAGGGCTCTATGACTGGTCAGAGCAGTCAGGATTCTATGACAGGTTAGAGTGGTCAGGGATCTATGACTGGTCAGAGCAGTCAGGATTCTAGTTAACTTAGGACTGTTCTCATGACTGCTCCCCAAGTTACCTTGGACAAGAGATTATGTCTGCACCCTACTGCATATGTTGAAATTGTACACTAGCGTAGGACACTATAGGGCTTTTTCGGGCAACGGATGACAGTTATTGTAAAGGCACTTTGCCAGTTAATTTTATATTTGTGACGATCCTGCATGCATGGGCCCCCCAAAAATGGATGTAGCGTTGTTAGAAATGAATTCCTTTCAAACTTGTCCTAGGGGCCGTCTTGAACTTACTATGAGTTATGAGTAAAGCTCATTGTTGAAGGTCCCATTGTAACTTCAAGATAAAAAACAACAATAAAAGCGTTGGTCCATTGCTTGGGTTTACCATGTATTTGTAGATATTTTGTCTCAAATACATTTCTCCATATCCTTTCATTGTTTATTAAATAATTCTCTTATGATGCACGCTTATTATCTATTTCTTGGATGAATAGTTATTTGTGGCACATAACGAGACTTTGAAGCTGTAGTTAGATATGAACTTGTTGAATCGCTTTTACAGGAATTTCATTGGTCGAGCGCCAAGTAATAACACATCACGCGTGATGTGCTATTATTTTTTCGACGTTTTTATTGGACCACTGTGTAATCTCGTTGGCCATGATTGACGTTACCTGGCAACGGTGTTGTTGTTTGAATCAAAAACAGCAGTTCGGCACTAAATATTATGAAAATCATAAGAGAAACAGTTTTAACAACTCGAAAGAATTGTATATCGCTGGATATTAACTCTCGTTGTGTAATTTCAAATATGATAAACTCGCCAAAGGCTCGTTTATTATATTTTGAAATTACACAAGTCTAGTTGATATCCATCGATATACAATTCTTTCTCGTTATGAAAACCATAAGTAACTGTTTGGCTGTTTTTTTTATTTTTAATAGATTAGAATATTTCTGTTAATCATTTCCAGGTGATAATACAAACATAGTAAATGTGATAAATATGTCATAAAGTCATAGTCATAGTCATCACTATGCTTTGAATTTTATGTGCTGATATCTTAAATTACAAAACAAAGCCTTCTAATTATAAAAAACGATGTGTAAAGGGTTTGGTAAAGAGTTTTTTTTTTCATAAAAATACCCAAACTACTTGAAACAACATTTTTGTTAAGTTGACGAACAACACATGAATACTAGATCAAGTAAATTCAATTTTTTCGTCCCAAAAATCAGAGAAGTTGTTTCATTTACAGCTCTTAAAAATCACGACTCTTTTAAAACTGACTTGAAACATTTTCTGAAAACACCATATTATTGCTGCGGTCAAGGAAGTGGCAAAACATTAAGATTTACACCCACGCTCTCAACCTTTCTTTGCCTCGCCGTCGTGCAAAGACAACATTGTATACATTTGTTAGTTTTTCACGTCTGATATATCTATAATGTAGACATTTCACATCGACGAATCTAACACATTGTGTAAGCTTGGGGTGTTAATCTTGACTTCATTACATTAAAAGTTTTGCCACTTCCTTGACCGTAGCAATAAAGAACATCTAGAATAACTTTTTGGAGCAAGGAAAGATATGCAATGATGATCTTAAAAATACAAGAATACCAAAGTTGCATCATGAACAGTAAAATTTCGCTATGCTGTTCACGTGTTTCAAGGAGTAACCTCTCATCAGCAGCATTAGAATCAAATAATATGGAAAGTAATGATCCAAACAATATTCAGAAAAGAAGTACTCAATACCACAAATACCGAAATAGGAAGCCAAATCCAGTACTAAGGACATCTACCGAGTGCCATACACGGAATGAAGCCGTAGTATTTTTAAAGGGTTAGAATTTTGATAGACAGTAAATTTCTATAAAACGCAAGCTTGATTGATTATATATATGTATATATATTTAACTAACTTTAAGTTAATATCATACATTTGCTAAGACTCCATTGACAAAAAGCGTTTCATGGGCTATCATTGGAATGGTACCACTTACTCTGTATATTGTTAGTCGATTAGGCATATTTTATAATTCTGTTATTTTTTACATATTTTTATTTGCACTGATAATAATGATATCGTTCCTAAACGAACTATACCACCTTTACCTTCAGCTTTAAATTTCCTGTAACTATTTCTCAAACTAGAAACAAATCTTTGTCACCCACATAAATTATATTTGAATTATTTTTGATCTGAAATATAAAGCAATATGCGACATGAAATTTAAATTAAAAGCCTTTGAACTATCTGATATGATATCTGAAGTTGTAAACATCGAACGTTGCGATATGAAAGTCAGTGATAATCCGTCAAATGGAGTGGATTTTAGAATCGGTGAGTTCCCTTAACAGTTGCTGAAGGTGCAACAGAAGCAAATAAGACATCCGTAAATTTTAGGTTAAAAAGGCCAAAATATCTTTCTTCTGGTAATTCTATTGTGCATATGCGTATGCAACTAAGATATTTTTTTTTGTAATTTGAAACTGCTATGTCGATTTCACGGTCTTGTGAACTAGGTGTTCTTGAGAGTATTCATCAACCCAGTAGTGTACTGTTTTTATCAAAATTCATAAGTCATAAAATTTAGTGTATTGCAATGGTTAGATGTTCTTGCTAAATGTAGTGGATTTAGTTTCCTTCTATTTTTGTTAATGGGTACTTCTGTCAGACAATTTTTGGATTACGGCTTTCCATATTATTTGATTCTAATGCTGTTGATGAGAGTATACTTTTTGAAATACTTGTACAGTATAGCAAAATTTACTGTTTACAATGAAACTTGGTTATTTTTGTATTTTTTTATTCTGAGAACATATTTTATTTTTCTGTGTTTTAACGTTCTTTATACCTCCATATCCAAACAGATGCTGTATGCTGTAAACATCTTTACATTAGGAAGAATTCACAAAAAATCTTATCACGAACGAGAAAACTGTTCATTGGTATCAGGAAGAATGCCTGAAATTGACACTCTTTGGTTCAATGGTCACTATCAAGAATATACTTTTGCCAGTTTAATGTATTGATAATGCAGTTTTGCATTTACTTGATAACCATAAGATTCTATCTACCATGGATTCATCTCATATAACCAATGGACTTGTTCTAGGCAACCATTTTTTTCCTGGAAAATACATTTATCGCATAATTGGTGAAGCTCGCATATCAGTAGACGCTTACTCAGTCAGAGCATCTGGTCTCAATCTTTACCGTGGTCATAAGCAAACAATGGAAGGATAAGGAGTAAATGCACATAGGACAAAGTCTCTACAAATACATCGTAAAACCAAGCAATCAACAACGCTCTTATTGTTGTTCTTCATTTTGATGTCATCATGAGGCCTTTAACAATGAGCTTTGCTCATACCTCATAGTTATTTCAAGAAGGCCCTAGCACCAGTTTGAGCGGAATTCATGCTAGATGTCGAGCATGTTTTTGACCCATGTAGACATGTCTGTTTCTGAAATAAATATCGGAATAGTATGATTCTTTGTACTTTATAGTGGTTAGGTATCGTAGCAAGCTACATGAAATAAGATAGCACAACAGTCTTTTGAAGGAAGTCGTCAGTCCCTAACTTTGAATGACTAATTTTGTTACAGCAATGACAAATGAGGTATCAAAGCAAATTGAAAATAATTTAACTGACTCTTAAAACTCTTTTCAACAGTATTCCTTTTAAGTATCAACGTCTGATTTGAATTTCCTTATTTGCGAAAACGTAGATAAAAAAAAACGATAATAATATTTACAGCTTTACAGGTAACTGAATTATTTTTGCTTAAATGTAAAGAAAAAACATTAAATAAACCATCAAACCGTCATTTTTTCATTGGGTCTGGTTCGAAAAAAAAATAATGAAATTTTAATTTAAAATTGGAGAAATTTTGCTTTTCAAAAAGTAAAATTAGTTTAATTTTAAACCAGGCCTTGTAACAAAAATAGAAGAGTTTGTTGCATTTTATTGTCTTTTAAAATACATTAAATATAATTCAGCTACCTGCAGTTAAGCTGTAAAATTGTCATTTTAAAGATATTACCAAAAATATTCAATTGTCTTTATCAAATATGGAACTAGATGCTGTCGGAAACGACAGCTATCCCCGCACTCCCCGTTTGACACAGAAAACAGTTGTTATATCATGCATATACCCTGGGCATAAATGTTTTCATCATTTTTAAAATCTTACTATTGATAGTCGTTATTAATACTAAAAGAATTCAAGGATATATGGTTGCTAAGTAGAATTGCAAAAGATAAGTGGTCTTTGAGACTTTAGGAAATTTACCAAGATTGGAATCAAGTATGGTTGCTTTGTAGAATTCCCCCAAAAATAAGTGGTCTTTGAGACTTTCAGGAAATAAACCAAAATTGGAATCAAATATTTTTGAAATTCAATTGATGAAAATATTTGTCCTAAACTACACATACAATTTAAGAACGGTTGCTAGGTAAAATTCCGAAAAATAAGTGGTCCTTGAGACTTTCAGGAAATTTATCAAAATTGGAATCAAATATTTTTGAAATACTTTTGATAAAAATATATATCCTAAACTACAGAAACAATTTAAGTTTGGTTGCTATGTAGAATTCCAAAAAATAAGTGGTCTTTGAGACTTGCAGGAAATTTATCAAAATTGGAATCAAATATTTTGGAAATACAATTGATGAAAATGCTTGTCCTAAACTACACAAACATTTTAAGTACAATTGCTAGGTAGAATTCAAAAAAATAAGTGGTCTTTGAGACTTTCAAGAAATTTACATAAATTGGAATCAAATATTTGTGAAATCCAATTGATGGAAATTTTGTCCTAAACTACACAAACAATTTAAGTATGGTTGCTATGTAGAATTCCCCAAAAAATAAGTGGTCTTTGAGACTTTCAGGAAATTAACCAAAACTGGAATCAAATATTTTTGAAATTCAATTGATGAAAATATTTGTCCTAAACTACACATACAATTCAAGTATGGTTGCTAGGTAAAATTCCAAAAAATAAGTGATCCTTGAGACTTTCAGGAAATTTATCAAAATTGGAGTCAAATATTTTTGAAATACTTTTGATGAAAATATTTGTCCTAAACTACAGAAACAATTTAAGTTTGGTTGCAATGTAGAATTCCAAAAAATAAGTGGTCTTTGAGACTTGCAGGGAATTTATCAAAATTGGAATCAAATATTTTTGAAATGCAATTGATGAAAATGTTTTTCCTAAACTACACAAACATTTTAAGTACAGTTGCTAGGTAGAATTCCAAAAAATAAGTGGTCTTTGAGACTTTCAGGAAATTTACCAAATATGGAACCGCATTTCAGAATCCTAAGTTTTTAGAATTTTGTTTTTTACCAAAAACTTGTCAAAATATAAGATAATATGCCAAAATTTAAAATAAATGTGTCTTTGACATTTCCAGGAAATTTACCAAAGTTAGAACCGGAACCAAAATTTTAAAAGCTTTTTGCAAATCTATAAACTATATGCAGCAATTCTGCATAAAGATTTAATCCCTAAATCCCAAAATGTAGGAGGAGTTTGCTTTTTATTCCACATATGTCAAAATCCACATCTTTGGATCTTTGTTAAAATTGACATCGGGCCTCTTGTTTGCACCAAGACCAATATAAAAAAACCGATAGCTTATTGCGCATCTACAGACTTAATGCATCAATTCTACAGCAAAATTAAATCCCTAAACCTATAAAAGTAGGAGGAGTTTGTGTCACATGCCACATTTGTAAAATTTGACATCATGGGGCCTCTTGTTTGCACCAAGACCAATATAAAAAAACCGATAGCTTATTGCGCATCTACAGACTATATGCAAGAATTCTACAGCAAAATTAAATCCCTAAATCCAAAAATGTAGGAGGAGTTTAAGTCACAAGAAAACTGTGACGGACGGACGGACGGACGGAGGGTATAACAATATCCCCGAACTTTTGCCAAATGTGCGGGGATAAATATGGACGTTAATACTTAAATAAATACTATTGAAATGAAATAAAGAGTCAATCGGGTCTGTAAGTCACGTCCAATATTGGAACTTCCGGGCATATAATTTGTACCCGGAAGTTGCATTTTTAACAAAAACATTTGGCGTTTCAAGCAAACAGTTTGTACGTCATAATCCTGCAACGTCATATTTTGGCGGTAAACGTTTTCATATTACAATTTTATCGTGAATTCTCGGTGTCACAATTGACTTACATGCCCTATTGAATCGCGTTGCTTCTGTTTGAAACCTCATGTGTCATTGTTTATTTACTAATAACTTAGCTATCTATAATGTTGTTCTGCTCGTCAATAAAACTTTGCGATGAGAGCCCAGAAGAGAGTTTTGAAATTGTTTTAAGGCCTCCATTTTGAATGTTGTAAATAATTATTTTCTCAGGTTAAGGAACAGCTACAATAATTTTTGGAAGGTATTTGTCGCTTTGCGTGCTATGTTAGTTCCTTTGTTGATCTGTATCTGCATCAATATGTTAAATATTTGTGTTATATTCTGGAAATTACTTAATTACACTTCATTTATTATAAATAGATCTCACGACTACCAATACAAGTGTCAAGACAACCAAAGGACGGACTTTATGTACTTTCTCCAAGGCAGCCATTTAAATATATAAAAGTCGGACAGACACTCCGAATAAATTTCACTGTAAACTTTCAGTCAAGTGCCAAAGTTACTGAATCTTACTACTTTCGTGAAGTTGATATGAATGGAAGTGAGTATTGAGTGTTACTTTGTATAATATTAAACTTCTTTGTGTGCAAACTTTTTTTTATATCTTTGCAATTTTTCATCTATTCAACTAGTTATAGTTGTAAAAATCGTAAAAGGTACATTCAACCCTACGAAGTGTCATCTTATGACACTGAGAATTCACAGAGAAAATAAAACTTTTCCTGCCGAAATATTGATTATAACGTTGATAATGTTTTCCGTTCTGATGTACATGTAGCTGAAATATTGCTCAATGGAAGTAAACTTCTGATCAACCAATCAATCAAGTTATACGTACTAGAATTAAAATATTTCTGGTTGCAAACAAGTACTTTGAGCAGTTCAAATATCATTAAAACAGATTTGACATTTTACACAGCATTTGTTATCCATTTTAAAAATCAGTATGATTATTCAGTTTAAAATCGAACTGGAGAATGCATGTTTGTGAGTCTTTTAAATTATTCAGTTCAATCTTATTTATAGAAAATCTGTATGCTAGGTTTAACATGCGTCACGACGTGACGTTTAGATGACATATAAAGTTTAACTCAAGTTGAATCTTAAAGCTCCAAGAATTAAGTTAATTCATACCTCTTTAAATAACTTTACCTAATGACTGGAATAAGCCATCAAATAGCGGGGAACAAATATACCATAAGGGTTAACAATTGAGCTCGAATTGACAACATTTCAACGCAGTAAGTTCAATATTTAGTTATAAAAGATCAAAATTAACACATATCCTTTTTTTCCGTTTTTCAAATTGAATTTCAAGCGTTACTGTTAACTATGTCAATAAAGCGCAAAACTTTCCCCAATGTTCTAAAAGAAGGATATTCTTCAAAGCATTCCTTATATGTCCTTTTAAAAAATTTTTAAACGATAATATCGAATATTTTTACATTATAAAACGATTATCAAATAATATCAACCTTAAGGTGGCCCTCTGGCACTCATCGTTGTATAAACTTATCAGCAGGAAATCGGCCCCCTGGCACAGAATTCCTCATAGGGGTCAATAATCAATTGAGGTGGAAACTGAAGACAAATCTTGACTCAGTTGTTCCATGTTGTTTATTTTTACCAGATCTTATATGTTTCGGTCTTTCAAATGTTGGATTCTTAACTGGATTGAAAAAACATAATGCTTCGATATGATCATTAGCCGAACCACAAATTTACTCATATTATTGTTATTTTGTATTCGTATTCGTATTCAACCGTATTTGTATCGAGATTTATAAAGCAGGATGTCCCTGCGATGATTTATTTTATGAATGCAAAGCTTCTTTGGAAAAAAATGATATAAGTTCCTTTAATAATGCAAGACTTCCTTGCTTTAAACGAGTATATGCTTCCTTATTAATTGTTTACTGTTTAACTGTGTTGCAAGGTTTCCTTGCAACCTAGTACTGGTATAGACTTGAAAAGCAGGGCATCCCTGCAGTGCTTTAGTTATTTAGTTATTTAGCGCAATACTAATTTACTTGTCACGGGACAGTGTTTATATATACACACCTATTTTTGCAAGGCTTTCTTGCAAATTCTTTGTTTTATTTAGTTGGCAAGGTTTCCCAATAAATTCTAGTCAGATTTTATTTTTATATCTCTTGTAAAAGCAAGGCTTCTCTGCCAATATTTACATATATGTACACAGCTTAATAATGTTTCATCAACTTCTATGATGACCTCTATATACTTAAAGAACAATAATTTGGCAATTTTTGACAAGGATGTATTCCATCGGTATATACATGAGGATTTTTTCTCAAATATACCGTCTTTGCAAGATGTTTCCCCCTTCTTGAAGTTATTAAATCCTGAGATATCCCAGGGGTGTTAATTGTCGATTGTAAGACATGTATATATACAAATCACACAGGTAAAACAGTTTTAGCTTTACTTTTTACAACTCTATGTTTTTTATATTTGTGTACAATTAACGATGTACACGTTTTTCACTTACTTATCTGGAGTGACTTCCCTTTCACTCGCACAACTTAATTATTATTTGTGTCAATGTTCGTGGCTTTGATCTCAATGTGTTTATTTCAATTGAAATTTCATATGAAAGGAGGCTTGATATCATAGTCAACGGAAATTATGTCCTTAGCTAGCTGTCAGTAACTGCGAGCATTTGTCCGGACAGTACCTGTCTGTATTGTCTTCATGTTTTATCTACTTCATTGTAAGGGTACTAGTCTTGATAAGTTGGACCTTTTTCTAGTTTGATTTTTTACTGTGAGTCTTTTTGTGTATCTATTTTTTAGCCATTCACCACACATAGGGGGAGGGTTTTGATCCAAGAAAACTAGTTTAACCCCACCGCAATTTTTTCGCCTGTCCCAAGTCAGGAATATGTTGGTCATTAGCTTGTCCTTGTCTTCTTATAAAATTTTAGTTTCTTGATATTTGGGTTATTGGATGTGGTTTGGCTCCATTGATTTATTCACTTTTTTTAAACCTTTTTAGGGCCATTTAGGGCTTGCTATATGGTGTGAGGTTCCTCACTGTGTTGAAGACCGCCCGCACGGTTACCCCTATTATGATTTCACGCTTGATTTTCAACTTTAGTAATCTACATGTATAATGTAACTGTCTAAGATAAATTTAAAGTTAAAGTTTCTAATGTTAATACACGTTCCTGTTTGTACTGCAAATTTACAGGTGCCTAGCCATACAACCACGATTGGCTTCCAAGTCCCTTTTAATTTCTCCAAATGACTGTCGATCAAATTTGTGTCTTCTGGTGTTCCTGCCTTCTTAGCCAATATCTCCCAATTACTTTTCAGGTGATGTTTTTCAATGTCAATCCTTTGCTATCACACATTTACCCCATTTCCTTTCTTCATGTTGACCCTTTTATAGCGGGTATATAGTAGTTTATAGTTGTCGTTCAATTTTCGCAGAGGCGACATGCCATTTTGAATGAATACAAGAGTTTTTCACATCTCACATAAGACAAAAATATGATTAAAGTTTCCAAAAATATATAAACCTGAATGTCCTTTCTAACTCATCTTCGCTAAATATTCACACAAAACTCAATGAATACAACGGAT
>MJUU01008950.1:74786-91284 GCA_002080025.1 Modiolus philippinarum
CATCACTACAGAAGTTTTACGGTCGACATCACGATCTTGTGGATCGCTATGGGATATCTGTTTCCCAGATGACAACAGATCTTTCCCTCTGCAACTAAAGTTTGTTTTTCCTCAAGAAGCAGGAGATGCTTACTCTACCGGTACACCTGATCTCACCCATGGTTTTTATTGGATCCGTTTTGCTCATCTGTATGTGTGTCTTCATTTTTCTTTTTTGTCCCGTACTTAATTGGTGTCCTTGTTTCTTAGTATGTTCGATGTTGCCATTGTCCATGAATTGTTAGGACATTACAGTGAATATGCATCACCTGTGTTATACAAATCACCTCGTTTGTCAAACGATTGATTTGTGTATGAAGTTTGTTTTGCTATGCGTCCACGGCTTTAGTGAAATCTTGACTGTCGTAATAAATCAACGGCCTTAAACAATTTACGGAAATTTGCAAATTTTAGTTGTAGAATTCAAAAAGAAATAAACCACTAAACCAGTCAATCACGTAACCAACGATACGAGAGTGTGCTATAGAATACCAAGACCCAAGTCATTCTATATATAATGATCTCGATTTCAGTCTAGGTTTTGGATTTGGTTTCGATAAATAGTAAAATATTTTAAACAAGATTCTGTACTCTGCTTATTTTGACGTTACTTTCAATGCCTTAGATTCAAAGCAGATGGCAAGTGCGTAAAAAAAATTTTTATGGTGTTTCCTTCGAAAATAGTTCTTTCACCATAACTTTTAATTGTTTTCAGTTTGACATATCTTGCTTTTTTCAAAAGTATTCTGCTTTTTGCATGGGCATTTGCATATTTGAATCAAGATGTTGCATAACATATCATTTATATTTTATCAAAAGACTACAGTATACGGGTTTAGCAATAATAGAAATCCGTATATAAAAGATCGGCAATTTTCTTTACAGCAGTATAATAAAGTGAAAATGCTTATCCTACTTATTTCACAGGTTGCATTCCTAACCGTTGTCATGGACATGGTACCTGTAATACCTGTGTTAACAGTTTAAAGGGATACAGTTGTACATGTGACGTCGGATATACAGGTTCTGATTGTTCTGCAGGTCTGATTTGTTGTTTACTGGTTACAACTAAAATATAAAATTGTTGTCTGACGACACGGCGTCAGACAGTATTAGAATCAGAAAATGAACATCCGGTAAGGCGTCCATGTTTGCATTACATTTCGGTAAAGCGTCCATTTTTGCATTGCATGACGGTAAATAAAGTGTAACGTATTCATCTAATTATATATAAGGTTACGACAATATCATTGCATATTAATAAATTAACACCCACGGTCATGATGTTCATTTATTGATTTTTCCGTGAACTTTAAGAAAATGAATTTTTATACTGGTTCTGAGGGAATAAAGGACAAAGAAAGCAATTAGTTCGCTAAGTATGTCCTTCCTAAAGATCAGGAGAACCGCAATTGTTGAATTACATTGTGAACTTTGTTTGGTTACCGTTACGAATGTGTAGCTAGAAAATTCTAGTAGGTCATCAAACAAAATATACCATTTATTGTATAAGTAAAGGAATGCTGACGTCAGACTAGTTTTTTGGAAAGCTAATACATGTAATACATTTAAATTTGGCATGGCGATGAAGATTTGCGGCAGCTTGGTGCAGATATGATCATGACATTTGACAAACCAGAAATCAAAATTTGTCAAAACTGATTATGTCAACAATAGATTCAACGCTCTGAATAAAATGCAACTAGAGAACATACATCAGGAACTGAACATTTACAGCATTGTTAACACCTTGTTTAATTAAAACGCATGAACAACACAGTAAACACAAGGAACACGGTCTTGGTTACTCTTCGATAATATCGTACATTTGTATATTGCTCTAAAAACACGGGGATGCAACTGTGGGTTCTTGGTGATTTAAGATTGTTATAAGCTGATCTTAAAAAAAATCACATTGAGTGTCAAAAATAATGTACATTGTTCAAAACACAAAAAGTAATTCTATGAAAAGTTTGAACGCTATATTGACATTAAGTGTAATGTTGATAGTGTGATGAATTTGTATAAGTAAATAAATAAGAACCGAGGCAGATGAACAATGAATTTCCTATGGACTGTATTTTTACAAGTCAAGATGTCCTAAGTAGTTTTAATTTACAATGTGGAAAATGATCATAAATATCCCCAACCAGCGAATGACAGCAAAATCATGCAATATTTGTCGTCCAGTTTATTGCTATTGCATCGTGTCAGAAGAGATGTGTTTTCTTTGAAAAAATTATATTTCAAGTCGCACGGTAACTTTTAATAGAAGTCTACATATTGACAATTGTTGTTGAGTTGCTACCGAACACTACTGCAATGAAAGGGGAGGTTTGGCTATCCATAAAATCGGTTTAACCAACATTTCATTTGAAATGCCCGTGCCAAGTCAAGACCCTTGCGGTCGACAATTTTGCCGCAGGTTTCCACCTGATTTGTCTTTTTGTCTCATTGACTTCTTCACCACTATGTTCGGTAATTTTGTTATTACCCCCATTGATCATAAATATGGAATATTTTTTCTAAATGCCTGATATATTTAAGAGCTATTTGGATTAAGAAATCAAAGTATCATTCAAAGCACACGATGTGCATTGAAAATTGCATTGTTGTGAAAATTTGTACATCAAATATTTGAGTTAGTAAAAAAAACGTCCTATTTTCATCAAAAAGTGGGTTTCAGAACTGATTGATAAAGTGGTCTGACAGATTAGTAGTAACAGAGACTTACGTACTTAACAGTTGAAACTATAATTTGTTGGTTTCACTTCTGTAAAACTTCTAACCTGTTACTTTTCAACTTTATTAATTTTTTTCACTATGTTTCTGATTGCACTGTTTGAAAAATTGTAAACCATTTGCATCAATGTTACTCAAGGATCTTGAATATGCAGGTTTCCTGAAAAGTATTCAATAATCATAACCATTAAGGTATTAGCACTTATAGATATAGTTTACTTAATAGATGACTCAAACATGTAAAACTTACACCTTTCTAGAGCACCTCATCCTATCCCTGTCTTTTTGGGGTTAGATTTACTTTTTTTAGGATATTACTTTGACCTCACCAGAATGTGCATATTTGTCTTATGTGATTGTCATCGCTAATTTTTACCTATATTTCTTTTCAGTCATTGATCGTAAGTACACATTAACAAGTAACATATGTTGAACAAATCATTTACATTTTAAAGTGCAGTATCTTTTAATTATTTGATTTTAAAAGATTTCATTTTCTCGCTGAAAAGATAAACCAGTTCTGGTGTACAGGAGTAAAAGAAACTCTTAGAAATCTCAGACACATTCGGATAATATTTAAATGTTTCTCTTACTAGGTAAGCTTCGTCAACGAAAGAATATTGAAATCTTACCCTTGGGTGTCTGAGATTTATTATCATAGAATTTCACCGGAATTGGATACTTATATTTTACACTAAGACAAAGCATATACAAATAGACGTAATTTAAGGAAGCACAACAGTCTTCTGAAGAAAAGTTTTGGTCCCTGACTTTGAAAGCCTGTAACTTTATTATTAATAAGGATACAATGACAAAACAGGTATCAAATTAAAGGAAAATGATTAAATTGACTCTTAATGCTCTTTTCAAGAGTATTTCTTTTAAGAATCAATGTTGTCTAATTTACCATATTTGGCAAAAATTTGAGTTTTTGAGGTAATATTTTTAAAATGAAAATTACTTTTACATCTTTATAGGTAGCTGAATTCTGTTTGCTTTATATGAAAGATCCATTACAATACAACACAACCATATCTCAGCATTTTGATATAGGATCTGGTTTGAAAATAAATGAAATTTAAATTTTAACTCTAAGAAATTTTGCTTTTTCAATATAATAAGATTAATTCAATTTTAAACCAGACCTTGTATCAAAAATCTGAGTCACGGTTTTGTTGTATTTTAATGGATCTTTCAGATTAAGCAAACAGAATTCAGCTACCAATAAAGATGTTAAAGTTATTTTTAGTTTTGAAATATTACCCCAAAAACTCAAATTGTTGCTAAATATGGTAAATTAGACATTGGAACTTAAAAGGAATACTCTTGGAATGAGCATTAAGAGTCAATTTAATCATTTTCCTTAAAAGTGATACCTGTTTTGTCATTGTATCTTTAATAATAACAAAGTTACAGGTTTTCAAAGTCAGGGACCGAAATTTTCTTCAGAAGGGTGTTGTGCTACCTTAATCGTAAAGTTCTATGCTAGTTTACTTTTGGGTTACCTGCAGAAACATCATTTATTGATATCTATTTATTTTAGAACTCAGTTTTTCGAATTGACACAGAAGGATGACTTAAACTAAAATAAATGACGGAATATTATGTTTTCTCCTATCCTGTTATGAGTAGTAACGTTGTTCCTCCTGCCTCAAGCCCCTCTTACACCCACGCATATCGCGTATTTGTATCTCAACTGACACAATAACCACTATATACGAATTTTGGTGTGAAAAATAAATTTTGCTATGATTATCATCTAGAGTCAGTTGACAAGGGACATACTTACAACTTTTTTTCTACTTATGAGTTGTCTCATTTTAACTACAGAATTCGTTCCTGGTTAGGAAGTATTTTCTGTCGGGCAAATTATTTCACACTTTTGAGACACAACAGTTTTTATTTTCAGCCGTGTGAGGTTTTCTTGTCTTAAACTAATACAATTAAAACAAAAAAAAAGATCACATGTGATTTACCTGCAAAATATATAACATCGAATTGTTTTTTGCACACTAGTGTATGTTAACATTAGTGATCATAAGCGTGTAACGACATTTGAGTGTGTATTTTAGTATATTTTAGGGAGAATACAATTAGAAAAAAATCAAACACCAGTGAAAGTGCGAGACGATAAAACCTCAAAAATCCTAGGTTAAGATTTCCATAACCTCAGACTCAAGCAAGAAACCTTACCCTTGGGTGTCTGAAATTTCTTTGTCTCGCACTTCTCCTGGTGTTAGATTCTTTATTTCTGATATGAAGAGTATTTCATGTTATAGCAGTATATGTTTACCTTGTACATGTATAACAATGATCAGTAGTTTTGAGCTGGGGAGAAGCTTAACAAAATTTAGAGTTTCATCTCATCATTTGCAGATTGAAACATGTAGATACAAAGGTATCCCTCCTCAACTAAGATTATGTCAGCATTGTAACTCGGGTGACGTAGATGACCGTCATTTTTTTTTTTAATTTTTTTTTTAGTTTTTAAACATTTTAATGAACAACATGTTGTTAACAAATCCCCTTGGTGGTACAACGATCCCACCAAGGTTCTTCCCTGTTTGTTAGTCACTTAACCAAACCAGGGGATTTGGCAAGTGGGTTGTGAATACATATATTGTTAATATTAAGTACACATTATATCTTTTATCTATACAAAGATTCATATATTTGCATTTATATAATTTTCACAAGTACCAAATTAAGTTATTTTTATTACATGCTCCCAATTTATATTTTATAAGCAAATTATTGAATAAACCGTGTAATAAATACACAGATACTTTGATGGGTAAGCATGAAGCTCGATGCCGTGCAAGAAAACCCAGACAGCAGCACGTCTGGCACTGGATTCAAGCTGTCTAGGTTTCCCAGCACTACATGAACATCATGCTCCCATCTATAACTATATATATATCACGTATCATGTTTGACATTAGTAGACAATTCACATAGGTACAACAATCACAATGAACTATTGGATCACAATGTTAAACAACCACATGGCACTCATCAAGTCAATATGCTTTTTAGAGACATGTCCCTGGTTTAAGGCAGCAGCAATTGGATTTCTCCCGGTCGGTGAAATATTATTTAGGGACTATAATTTATTCGTGAAAAACTTTTTACCTTCTGTTTACATCTCAGTTCTACTATTTTGGACACTACATGTATTTACAGCTGCATTAGTTTTAAACAAAAAAAAAATTTTTCAGTGCTAAAACGATTTTCCTCTAAAAATTAGAAAGAATCTTTTTTGTTTTACCAGTAGCATTATCGGGTTATAGTGCGAATTTTCTTAGAATTTCATAGGTTTCTTTTTGCACATAGATTTTTTACCATACCATGCTCTTATCGGGGGTAACTTGATTTCAATCTGACGGGGTCGGCATAAGGTTTAAACCCAAAATTCGAAATTATTCAGGTCATGCGAAATTTTAGACCAGAATTTAACGTAAGAGACGAAAATGATGAACCAGACTTATCCATATTGATATATAAAAGCATACTGATTTCAATATAAACGAGTTTATTTCTATGTTTTGCCTGAATTTCTATGGTCAATTATTTTAGAACAAAATTGTCAGTCATCAGGGAATTAGACGCGAAATCTCTAGAAATTGCTAAAATGAACATGTATACCCGAAATATCATCCCCAAATTTTGCATGAAATTTCCCGTGCGTACTATAATTTATGTAGCAGGGATTTTGCTATGATAATTCCATGTTGTGACTGAAGATGCACAACACATTTTATTGCAAACTGGTGACGATGCCAAACCACACACGATGTGTTGTACACTGGCGACGATAATACAAATATGGAACTGCTTCAATCAAGGTTTACGGTAACTGGTACTGCTATCTGTAGTATTATGCTCTTTGTATTTTTTTTTTATATTAACAGAGCATTTATACGAAAAATTAAACATCTTTACTTTAGACTTCAAAATGCAAGTCATGTCATATGCATAGTTATTGACAACACAGCACACGAGTTTGTACACCAACACATCTATAAATATGGTCATTTACTGAAAGTACTACACGTATGAAAATTGTTTATTAATTCAATCATCATTACAGCTGTGTCAAATTAACAAGATCATAAAACAAGTATATTTGATTACATGTACTAAATAGGAGACATCGATTTACATGTGTTTAAATGGTCCTTGGCTAAATAAATAATTTGTGTGTTTGTTTCCAAGAAAACGTTATTTATTTCAACAAAATTACAAAGGGTGCTAGCCTAGTGAATGCAAAATATGCACAGAATGTTTGTGCACTAAACTGAAGATTTGAATAAAATCAAGGCAACTAAATTTCATACTCAGTTCAAATCAAAGCACCCCTTAAAAATCAGATAGCATGACCTTTTTTTTTCAGATATTTTAAAAGTGGCTTTAGTGTCCACCAAGTCATGATTTATATGTACATGGAGCTGTACTGGAGACAGTCTTGATTAGATATATCAGACATATAATAGCCAAGGACATACGAGCAAAATGTATAGCCTACGTTGTTAATTTCTTTCTAACAAATTTCTCTGGAGTAGAGCTCTACTCTCATATTTTCCCTGCCATGCATCTCAGTAAACCACATAAGATATACAAAGGACAGCTATTTATTTAACATCAAGATACTGAAGGAGAGCATTTTTACATACATATTTATTGTTTATTTCTGACACATAAAATTTAAGATAGGTATGATACCCACTAAATGAACATATCAAATCTATACAAAGTGATAAATTAATCGCTACCTATAACCTGGAGTACACACTCCGGTAAGTACCCTAGTAAAATTTACGAAAACTGTTGCCTGCTCTGTGAAGAAAATATTTTTTCAATTGGTTTGTTATTTTTTCCGCATTTAATGGATGTTGCAAATACATTAATACATAGTATCTATAATTTACTAGTTGTATAAATAATGCTTCTTTACAAAGGCTCAATATTTTTGAATTTGTTGTACAACAGATAATTCAATGCTATCTTAATGGTGCATAAGTGGTTCTCAGTGTTGTTGTTTGACATTGTTTGAGGAAAATGAGTATATGATATCCACTTCTATATAAAAAACATATTTTGCATTATTATTTCTACGCAAAACGAGGTCTATATTTGAGATAATTTCCTACACCATTCGACACGAAGTTGACTACATTTACCAAATGAACTGTGGTAACAGGTCATCTGTTACATACACTGTCATAACAAAATCAAATCGAATGCATTTTCATACATTCAGCCACTGAACTTACCACTTATATACAATTTTGACGGTTTTTCTTTAGGTTTTTGTTGAAATTCGTAGTATAGGACATCCAGAACCGAAAAAAACTTTTTAGGTTTTTGTTGAAATTCGTTGTATAGGACATCCAGAACCGAAAAAAACTAACTGCTGTTTGGAAGGCCAAATAAATAAATACCGAAGTTATTGTGAATTTAAATTCTGCATATGTTTATTCATTCGTAACCAGAAAAAAATGTTTTGGTTCTTGGTGTATTTGTGTAGTGACTATCCTTTCACACACTGCAAAATAGCTAAAATGGACACAAAAAGCTATTCACGGCAATGTTCGACTGCTAATAATCTAGAAAACATACAAGTGTAGCATATATTAATTTTATTTTCAAGAAGTACATTTACTAGAGACCACTTTACTCGATTTTCGGCAACATGCATCTGAGCATATTCTGAAAATGACTCAACATAGGAACAAATTCACGCCTTAATGATCATACTTCTTTGTAAATAAAGAAATTAGCGTGGCAATTTATAATTAACATCGCGAATTGGTTTTTGATGTAATTTTGTTGTGTACACGTAAAGGGATATGGAGTAAATGTACATCAGACAACAATCTTATACATTCACCATAGAACCCGCAAAACAAGACACTCTAATCGCCGTCTAAATAGAAAAAAAAAATCATATCCCTTTGCAGATTATAAACACTCCGTCAGATCTGCATGCAAGTGCGATTTTGAATGGAGATAAAGATTTCCTTTTAGATAATAATTTTTAATACAGTAAAAAACTTGTATAAGTCGGGTTTCGAGCTAACTTAACTATGCTTTGGGAAAATGACCGTGAAGTTTTTGACCTGTAATCAGCAAAATTAAGAAATAATTCGTGAAATACTAAAGTTATCTTGGCTGCTAAGGCTTTGACGATTTGATATTCATATTCAGGGGGAGGGGGGAACTTTGTAAATGAATAATTTAATCTTGGTGTCAATTATAATAGATATTTAATTTTAATTTGAAGAACTAAAGAATAATTTTGTCATGCAAATGCAAATAAATTATTTTGATGTGACATTTGATGTGAATAAATAATTTTTGAAATTCTCATGAAGACGAATATTTTTTGTAGGCGAAATCGCCAAAACCACACACCCTAAAATTCAAATGGTCGTCCCCTAAAAGCAATTAAATATCGGATATACATATATTTATGGTGCTGACAAGTTTAATGAAATAAACACGAAACTTTCCTTTTGAATGAGTAAATAACGTTGAATGCAGATATTTCTGAGACCATCACCGGAAATTTTAAATGTCATGAAGTTTCGTATGTAATAGCTATGTTACCGTTCTATCTATCTGCAATTTGCGGCTGGAAATTAAAAAACAAACAAACAAACATTTTGCAAAATAAATATTGGCAACTGAGTTAATCTAAAGATAAAAATAGTTTATTTTTTTTAAATACATTAAAAATAAATATATAAATAAATATCCATGAACACTATTACAATTTATCTATAAAAATAGATTGATTTTGAAAATTTTAGATAATTGTAGATAAAAAGAATTAACTTGTACATATACGGTTAAAAATCACTGTTATTAACTGAGTTGCACTGTCGCAATCCGCCACAGTGCAACACAGTTATTTCAAATACTGTGGCTAACTGTCATGCACTGTTACAATCAAGGACAGTACATGACAGTAACACCAAATACTGTCAATAACTGACATGAACTGTAACAATCCGGGACAGTGCATGACAGTAGTCGTAAAGACTGTCATTTACTGTATGTTACTGTTACAGTACTGGACAGTTAATCACAGTACTTGGGTATTACTGTTAATGACTGTCCCCGATTGGCACAGTTCTTGACAGTACTTAATAGATATTTCACAGTACTACCACAGCAGAGAACAGTGAATGACAGTGAAAAAATCACTGTTCCTGGTATGGACAGTACTTTTTTCTGTTCATAGTGTTGGCTGGTTTCATGACCTTTTTCTGGTCTGATGGTTTAGATTAGGTTTTGACTATCAAAAAAATTACAATGGCAGCTTCTCGCTGGAAAATTAATAATGCACCGGATTAAATCCGGACAACGAAAAATAATTTCCGGAGGGGTTCAAATAGTCAAATTATATCTCTTTTATTAAATTGGTTTACCTTAAAAATTCGATAAACCTCAATACAATTAGTGCAGCTCACTAAGATGGAACGAGGGGTCTAAACATGATCTATGAAAAGGCATTTTCTGACGGCATAATTCTTGAAAAAATACCTCAAACTTTTATCCCAGTTATATAACGTTTTGTAATGAAATTATAACATGTATTTACTCTAAATTACTTCATTCAGCTCATAGGGATTTCAAGATGAAGAACACCGATGAATGCATTGTTCCGTTGCTCGATTTAATCATGTATTTCTAGAGACTTTATCTCAAGCGCATCTGTTAATCGGGGTCCTAAAGGGAGAACCTTGTACGAGGTACGAAAAATAAAAAAAATGCCTGTACGAGCCGCCAGCGAGGAACATAGTTTTAACAATGGACCCTATGGGAAAGACATTCAAAGATCTTCTTCTAAGAAACTACCAGTCCAATTATAACCAAACGTAGACACAATGGACCTTAGATGGTCCCTTCCAAAAAAGGTATCCGACAGGTCCGTACCTAATCGAAGATGGCCGTCAGCGGGGAACATAGTTTTAACATTGGACCATATGGGAAAAATATTCAAAGATCTTCTCAGAAACTACCAGTCCATTTATATCCAAACTTAGTCACAATGGTCCTTAGATGGTCCCTTCCAAAAGAGGTATCTGGCAAGTCCGTACCTAATCCAAGATGGCTGCCAGCGGGAACATAGTTTTAATATTGGACCATTTGGGAAAGACATTCAAAGATCTTCTCAGAAACTACCAGTTCAATTAAAACCAAACTTAGACACAATGGATCTTTGATGGTCCCTTCCAAAAAAAGGCATCCGAAAGGTCCTTACCTAATCCAAGATGGCTGCCAGCGGGGAACATAGTTTTAACATTGGACCCTAAGGGAAAGACATTCAAAGATCTTCTTCTCAGAAACTACCAGTCCGATTAAAACCAAACTTGGACACAATTGTCCTTAGATGGTCCCTTCCAAAAAAGGTATCCGACAGGTCCGTACCTAATCCAAGATGGCCGCCAGTGGGAACGTTTTACATTGGACCCTAGAAAGACAGTCAAAGATCTTCCTCTCAGAAACTACCAGTCTAATTATAACCTAACTTAGTCACAATGGTCCTTAGATGATCTTTCCCAAAACAGGTATCTGACAAGTCCGTACCTCATCCAAGATGGCCGCCATCGGGGAACATAGTTTTAACATTGGACCCTATAGAAAATACATTCCAAGATCTTCTCAGAAACTACCAGTACAATTAGAACCAAACTAAGCCACAATTGTCCTTAGGTGGTCAAAACCAAAAATTATATCTGGCAGGTCCATACCTCATCCAAGATGGCCACAATCTGGAACATAGTTTTTACATTGACCCTATTAATTTTAAGGTGAACCTCTGCTCAAATTTTTTAAATTTTTATTTGAATTTTTGTCTGAATGTTTCTATTTCAGCATTATGTATTGCCTTGATTATAAGGGGAACCCCTGCCAAAGGTTTTTACACTGGTCCTATTAATTTTAAGGGGAACCTCTGCCCAAATTTTTGAAGTTTTATTTGAATTGTTGTCTGAATGTTTCAATTTCAGCATTATATATTGCCTTGATCATAAGGGGAACCCTGCCCAAATTTTTATGCCCGCAGATCGAGGATCGGGGGCATATTATTTTTGTCCTGTCCGTATGTCTGTATGTCTGTGTCTGTGTGTCTGTCGGTGCGTCCGAAACTTTAACCTTGGCTATAACTTTTGAACTATTTCAGATAGAACTTTCATACTTGGCATGTGCATAGGTCTAGTCAAGAGGAACATAAATATGCAAAAAAAAAAAATTAGGTCAGGTCAAAGGTCATTTCACAGAGGTCAAAAAGGGGTGAAATTGGCCGTTTTCACATATTTGACTGTAGAAGCCTTATTATTTATCCTATTGAGACGGGGTTTGTTTTATGTTATTGCTAATAAAATTGCGCAACTGTAGTATGCAGACAGTGATGAGGTACCATTTACCGTTTTTGAGAATCGAGAGGCTCAAAGGTGGACAATTACATGAAAAAAAATGATTTTTTAATTTTTTTTGTCCGATCTTGGTGCTTTATTTTTTTGCAGGGTTTCTTATAGCATGTTTAAACAGATACATTTAACAATTAAAACCATTTCAATAAACAATAGACCCTAAGGGGCTTCATCTGTTTCTGAATAAAGGGGATGTATTGGTTTTTAGCTCACCTGGCTATGCCAGGGTGAGCTTTTGCCATCACTTGGCATCCGGCCTCCGTCGTCCGTCGTCCGTCGTTCGTCGTCCGGCGTCCGTCGTCCGTCCGTCGTGAACTTTTCATTCAAAGATCTTCTCCTCTGAAACTACTGGGCCAATCGGAATTAAACTTGGTCACAATGGTCCTTAGATGGTCCCTTCCAAAAAAGGTATCCGACAGGTCCGTACCTCATCCAAGATGGCCGCCAGCGGGGAACATAGTTTAAACATTGGACCCTATGGAAAAGACATTCAATGATCTTCTTCTAGGAAACTACTAGTCCAAATATATCCAAACTTAGTCACAATGGTCTTTAGATGGTCCCTTCCAAAAAAGGTATCCGGCAAGTCCGTACCTAATCCAAGATGGCCGCCAGCTGGAACATAGTTTTAATATTGGACCATATGAGAAAGTCATTCAAAGATCTTCTTCTCAGAAACTACCAGTCCAATTAAAACCAAACTTAGTCACAATGGTCTTTAGATGGTCTTTCCCAAAAAAGGTATCCGACAGGTCCGTACCTAATCCAAGATGGCCGCCAGCGGGGAACATAGTTTTAATATTGGACCCTATGGGAAAGACATTCAAAGATCTTCTTCTCAGAAACTACCGGTCCAATTAAAACCAATCTTAGACACAATGGATCTTCGATGGTCCCTTCCAAAAAAGGCATCCGACAGGTCCGTACCTTATCCAAGATGGCCGCCAGCGGGGAACATAGTTTTAACATTGGACCCTATGGGAAAGATATTCAACGATCTTCTTCTCAGAAACTACCAGTCCTATTATAATCACACTTAGACACAATGGTCCTTAGATGGTCTCTTCCAAAAAATGTATCCGACAGGTCCGTACCTAATCCAAGATGGCCGCCAGTGGGGAACATAGGGTTAACATTGGACCCTATGGAAATTACATTCAAAGATCTTCCTCTCAGAAACTACCAGTCCAATTATAACTAAAGTTGGTCACAATGGTCCTTAGATGGTCCCTTCTAAAAAAAGGTATCCAGCAAGTCCGTACCTGATCCAAGATGGCCGCCAGCGGGAACATAGTTATTACATTGGACCCTATAAAGACAGTCAAAGATCTTCTTCTCAGAAACTACCAGTCTAATTATAACCAAACTTAGTCACAATGGTCCTTAGATGATCTTTCCCAAAACAGATATCTGACAAGTCCGTACCTCATCCAAGATGGCCGCCAGCGGGAACATAGTTTTAACATTGGACCCTATGGAAAATACATTCAAAGATCTTCTTCTCAGAAACTACCAGTCCAATTAGAACCAAACTAAGCCACAATGGTCCTTAGGTGATCCCATCCAAAAATTGTATCTGGCAGGTCCATACCTAATCCAAGATGGCCACAATCTGGAACATAGTTTTACATTGGCCCTATTAATTTTAAGGGAAACCTCTGCCCAAATTTTTTAATTTTGATTTGAATTGTTGTCTGAATGTTTCAATTTCAGCATTATGTATTGCCTTGATTATAAGGGGAACCCCTGCCCAAGTTTTTTACATTGGCCCTATTAATTTTAAGGGAACCTCTGCCCAAAGTTTTGAATTTTTATTTGAATTGTTGTCTGAATGTTTCAATTTCAGCATTATGTATTGTCTTGATTATAAGGGGAACCCCTGCCCAAATTTTTATGCCCCCAGATCGAGGATCGGGGGCATATTGTTTTTGTCTTGTCTGTATGTCTGTATGTCTATGTCTGTGTGTCTGTCTGTGCGTCCGAAACTTTAACCTTGGGTATAACTTTTGAACTGTTTCAGATAGAACTTTCATACTTGGCATGTGCATAGGTCTAGTCAAGAGAAACATAAATATGCAAAGAAAAAAAATTAGGTCAGGTCAAAGGTCATTTCAAAGAGGTCAAAAAGGGGTAAAATTGTCCGTTTTCACATATTTGACTGTAGAATCCTTATTATTTATCCTATTGAGACGGGGTTTGTTATTGCTAATAAAATTGCGCAACTGTAGTATGCAGACAGATTTGCGGTACCATTTACCGTTTTTGAGAATCGAGAGGCTCAAAGGTGGACAAATGGAAAAAAATGATTTCTTAAATTTTTTGTCCGTTCTTGGTGCATAATTTTTATGCAGGGTTTCTTATAGCATGTTTAAACAGATACATTTAATAATTAACCATTTCAATAAACAATAGACCCTAAGGGGCTTCATCTGTTTCCGAATAAAGGGGATTAATTGTTTTTTTTATGTTAATAAACAACATTTTAACTATGTGGGATAGACTTTTAAAACTTGGCAAGTGTATAGGTCTTGTCAAGAGGAACATATATATATGCAAAAAAATTAGGTCAAAGGTCAAGGTCACAGAGGTCATAAAGGGGTATAATTGGGTATTTTCTATAATTTACTGTAGAATCTGGGGGCATATGTAGTGTTTCACAAACAGATCTTGTTTTTGAATGGTGTTCTGTTATGGGTTGTAATGGATGGTGATTCTTTCTGTTGCCATGAAAACCAAACAAGAATACTGTAATTTCAGAAAAAAGTATTCTGCTAAATTTTATGTTTTGTTTTTCCTATTGGAAATGCCTTTTATATATGTCAGCCATGGTCCAGGTGAGCGATACAGGCTCCTGAGAGCCTCTTGTTAAGAAAACATTGAGAATTTGAAATTTCATTAAAGATGCTTGAAAAAATCTGAAAAATTCTTCAAATTATCCATCTTTCCAAAAGTGTTACGTATTTTTGCTGCTAAAATACACAAAAGGTAGAAAAAAACTTTTTGTTCCACACCTGTGCCTGCCCCAGGCCACCCCTACTATGTAACATCCAATACAATGCTTGTGTATTGCCTCTAATTACAACTGAATAAACAAACTGCCTTAGATTTCTGAAATAAAATGATTTTACAATGAGATTTTAAAAGAAAATTTAGAAAAGTCAAACCAAATTGGGTTTTACAGCCTAAACGATATGGTCAAAATTTGGTCTCAATTTTGTGTGCACAAAAATGGATAATCTGAAGTAATATCAAAGTTTCAGATATTAAATCAACAGAAAATGGCATAAACATGACTTAACTTAGTGAGAATAAAAGTTTGAATGAAGTATTTCAGATAGAAAGTCACCTCTTATGGACTAATGCGGTACAGTATGAGGGTAACTCAATGACCCAAACATCGATAAAATACCAATGTTACAGAAAGATATGAAGTACCAGAAACTTGGTAAAAGTGTCTAATGAAATGAAAGAGACATAATCTGAAACAGCACCGTATACAGTCAAGAAAAGACAGACTCCTATCAAGGAAACAGTGAAGCTCACAACTATAAACCGAAGACCAATATGCATATCTTCATGAAGACACCCCAGGGATCCATTCCTTGATGTGCTATACAGTAAAGATCGAGTAATGGATGGGAAGGAGAAGAGACAGCTTGCTGATTTCCTGTGAAGAAAACTTAAAAAAAAGGTCCTTTTAAGGACCACAAAAATTTTCCTAAAAAGATATTTGAGTTGTTTTGATCAAAGCTCCTAAGCACTACAAGCACATGTACATGAGACTTTAAGCACATAAAATACAATCATTCAATCAATCAATCAATAAGTAGAAAAAAACTTTTTTGTTCCACACCTGTGCCTGCCCCAGGCCACCCCTACTATGTAACATCCAATACAATGCTTGTGTATTGCCTCTAAATACAATCAATCAATCAATCAATCAATCAATCAATAATTAGTAAATCAATTAATAAATCAATCAATCAAACAGTCAAAGAAAATTAAAGAATTCCACTGATATGAGAAAGCCTGGGCTGAAAATGGGGGTGGTAGAGAACAATTTGTTTTGAACCCTTTTCAATTTTTGGATGAAAGTAGACAAAATTAGGCCATTTGAGGCAAATTTTATGTTTCTCAACCTTTGTTTAGAGATTTTATCACCAAATTTAGGATTTCACACTGGCCATTATGGTTTTTGAGGCAGGCAGTGTCTACTTTCAATCAAAAGTGCAATGTCTTGCCCATTAACGACTTAGGGGACGTCCATTTGATCCGGG
>MJUU01008950.1:91368-110844 GCA_002080025.1 Modiolus philippinarum
GGTTAGAATATTTATTTTCAACTCAATTCCGTTTATAATATTTATTTCCAAACCTTTGGAGGCCAGATTATTTTTTTTCTTGTATAACAATATTGGTCTCTGTTCAGGAGTGTACTGAATATTAATTTCCAAGTGTAACCAGGCAAGATTATTTATTTTCAACTTATCTGGGGCCAAAATATTTATCTACAAAATCTGACAGCCCCATCCCCCCTCAGAATCCAATGGTCGTCCCCTTAAAAGCTTTGATAAGTCGACTGATTTTGCGTACAGATTTCATAAAGTAGAATGGTATTTTAATCCAATCCCAATTTTAGGAAGCATATTTGGAAAGGAGCAAAGCACAAAATGCGACATCCACCGGAGTTGTGCCAACGTGTCAGGAGTGTGGAAAGATACATGTACATGTATTTATACTTCTATATATATATATGTTGGTTTATTTGTTTGCTTTGGCCTGGCAACAAAAAATGCACCAAAACCATGCCAAAAAAGGCCTGTACGATGTATAAAAAATGATTGTTCGATTGATTGATTGATGCTGGACGAAAAATGAAGTTGGTCGTGAACGTAGTATAAAAATAACCCTTTACCATCCTCTTACTAAGAGGGTCTTTGTCTAGTCCTTTAACATATGACTTCGCATTTCTTTCCATATATTTAAATATTTTACGAAAGGATATGGAGTAAATAAACATGAGACCATAACACATATGTTAACTCCAACTGCAATACATGTAATCTTAATGTGCTGTATGGCCATTTCGGAAATTTATTCCTCATCAGCAGCACTAGAACCCAAACAAAGGAAGGAAATCCATAATTTCAAAAATGTTTAAAATGCATGAAAAGTTTATATCTGATGTTTTTTATTTTTAGCTCTGGCTAATTCTAGACTACTGGGCCAATTGAAACCAAACTTGGCGACAATAGTCCTTAGATGGTCCCCTGCAAAAAAGTTGTTTTTCAGATCCGCGTGATATCCAAGATGGCCACCAGCGGGGATCATAATCTTGACATTGGACCATGTAAAACTATAAGCGCCATCGATCAGTCACGTGACTAAAGTGGCTACCTGTGGATTGCCGTATCTTGTACACAGAAATTTAACAATAGCTTGTAAAAAATAGAAAATACCAAGATTTAAAAAGCGTTCTTTAAAATGTACAACTATGTGCTTATTCTACATAAATTTTTCTTTCTTTCGGTATAATTATTTGTGAGAATCAAAAGAGGTTTAATCTCGTCAAAATTTATTCTAAAATTTCAAATATATTCACAAGTATTTCCTATTTAAGGCATTGTAAATATCGTATTTTCTGAGAAGTTAACGTCTTCAGAACTGAATTGCGAGAGAACTAATACACTTTTCTAATTTGTACAACTATGTGGGGAAAATAGATAACATAGGCTATCCATTGTTGTATTTTTTTTTCACTTAAGATAAAGATCTTATCTCGTCAAAATCGATTTGAAAATCGTCATTTTCACTGATTCTACACCAGACACAAGACAATATGGCGACAGCTAGATTGTGTTGACCCAAGGACGTATATCTTAATATATGACCTTGGTTGACCCAACAACATTAATTGTCATTCATATCATTTTGTTTGTTAATATTTTTAAATACAAATACTTTCAAAAATGAACAATTTATAACTGTAAAAAATATAAAAGAATTTTTTTGAATAGAGCAGACTGTTTATGGTTCAATTGTTTTACGACCCTTTGACAGCCACCCCTGATGTTGATTGTGTCAATAAACAATTTTCACCTGTGATACCAGTGGCTAAATTACGTAAGAAATGACCTGATGGTGATATGTGCATCACGTGTGTTACAATTGTCAACGACTATGATGAATTGTATTTTGAAGCAAGGACGTATACAAGACCTTGTTTGAAGCATTCTCTTATTTTTGTTACATGTAGTCCCAATTATCATTTAGGTAATTCTTTTATTTGTTACATTTTATTCACCTTATGTAACATTTAAAAATATTTTTTTTTAAATATACAAATGATACAATATACCATGACAATCACTATCGTTTGCTCGTAAAATAATACACAGGTACCAGTACAATTCACGTTAACCAGTATGCATTTGACTGGCACAGTTACATTTCCTAAAAAATGGTAATAGCCTAGTATGCCTATGGGAAAATAATTTCAAATCTTCTCCTCTGAAACTACTTGGCCAATTGAAACCAAAACTTGGCCACAATAGTCCTTCGATGGTCCCCTGCAAAAAACTTGTTCTTTCAGATCCGCGCTATATCCAAGATGGCCGCCACCGGGGATTATAGTTTTAGCATTGGACCCTATGGGAAAACATTTTCAAATATCTTCTCCTCTGAAACTACTGAGCCAATTGAAACCAAACTTGGCCACAATAGTCCTTACATGGTCCCCTGCAAAAAAGTTGTTTTTCTGATCCCCGCTATATCCAAGATGGCCACCAGTAGGGATCATAGTTTTTACATTGGACCCTATGAGAAAACACATTCAAAGATCTTCTCCTATGAAACTACTTGGCCAATCAAAACCAAACTTGGCCACAATAGTCCTTAGATGGTTCCCTGCAAAAAAGTTGTTTTTCAGATCCGCGCTATATCCAAGATGGCCACAAGCGGGGATCATAGTTTTAACATTGGACCCTATGGAAAAATACTTTCAAAGATCTCCTCTGAAACTACTGAACCAATTGAAACCAAACTTGGGCACAATAGTCCTTACATGGTCCCCTGCATGGAAGTTGTTTTTCAGATCCGCGCTTTATCCAAGATGGCCTCCAGTGGGGATCATAGTTTTAACATTGGACCCTATGGGAAAACACTTTCAAAGATCTTATCCTCTGAAACTACTGAGCCAATTGAAACCAAACTTGGCCACAATAGTCCTTACATGGTCCCCTGCAAAAAACATGTTTTTCAGATCCCCGCTATATCCAAGATGGCCACCAGCAGGGGTAATAGTTTTAACATTGGACCCTATGGCAAAACACTTCTGAAACATTTCAGCAAATTGGAACCTAAGTTGGCCACAATAGTCTTTAGGTTGCGGCCCTGCAAAAGAGTTGTTTTTCAGGTCTTTGCTTATATAATGCTAGATGTCTGCCAGCGGGGAACAATTTTGACATTTGACCCATTGGGAAAACATTAAATATCTTTTCCTGAAATTACGTAGCCAATAGTGAAAACATACTTGGTCACAACGGGCCATAGTTGTTCCAGTTTGAAAAATTTGCCTGGCTTGTCTGCATGGCATTCAAGATGGCACCAGTGGGGAACCTAGTTTAACCTTGAGACCTATCGGAAGCCTATCGCATTTTAAGATGTTCTCCTCTGAAAATATTTAGTCAATTGGAACCAAAATAAGACTCACTTGTCCCCTTCAAGAACTGCACCCCATTCAAAATAGCTGCCAGTCTGGAATATAGTTTAACTTAAGATAATATAACATCAATGTCTATTAACAAATTTGAAAATAATGCCCTTTAAACATTGGGATTATTTTAACTGCATAAATCAGCGGTGGCCAAGGTGAGCGATACAGGCTCTTGAGAGCCTCTTGTTTATCTATTTTTTTTTGAAAGATCGAATTCATAGCAGATCTTTAAAATTTCCATTCGCAGTTTCCGACATGATGTCATATAAAATTCGTTTCCTGTCGGAGTGTATGCCATGGTTTCATGTTTAGATTTTCTTCTTCTCTCTCCTCTCTTGTAGGAACTGGAGTCGTTTCCGACTGTCTGAAGTTCTGTGGACTAACTTGCATTCCCAGACACACACAACAATTGTCCCCTCGACTATGTACATTTAAAAGCTGACTATTTACAGTGTCAAATTATATACATAGGGTCGTTGATCTAGCTGGCAGGATCAACTGCGAGGTTAGCCCTGAATTCCTCAATGGTACCTGCTGTAGCTCAAGTGCTGTAGCCGCAGTGGTTGCTAAGATCTGGTAAAGGATTCCAGTCTACAATGTTCCTGAGGAAGAAGGAGTTTCTATAAGTAGTACTGGAGTAATATGTGCTGCCCTCTTGTTCTGCAGTCACTGTTCTGTATATATCGACCCCTCTTTATGTCTACCAGACTGTTCTGGATCTTGTATAGCTTACACAGTCTACTGGTCTTCCTTCTTTGTTCCAGGGTCTGCGAATTGAGGTGGTGTCAGGTGTTCGGGTCGTGTAATCGTTTGTTACGTAACGTGCTGCTCTACGTTGTTTACAAACTGGCTTGTCTTTGTTACCAACAAAGGGTAAAAAACCCGTACAGCAGGAAACGAAAGCATAATTTCAAAATCTGCTCGTATCTGAAAGGAGCGATGTGAAAAAAATGTCTGAAAGGAATTTTAGGCGGGAAAGTAAATGAGAAGGGAACTGACTGTCCGAAAACGAGTAATCCAAAGACAATGGCAACATCGCAACATCTTAAAACAAAGACATCATTTGAATACGGGTATTTCAGATAACACGGTTAGGTTTTTATATATAGAACTGGATTTTCCCTTTTGTGTACCCAAAATTATGTAACGGAGTGAATATTGGAAATTGAGTCGTGATTGGTTAGGTTAGTATGTTAAATATTATTTTTTTAGCTAGACTCATTATCTATGGTTAAGAAAGATGAAAGAAATTTCATGTGCCTTTAATATTGAAAACAATTGAAACAACTTATTTTTTTAATTTTTAGTTTTTTTAATTGGAATTATCAAGGTCCTTGGTATAAAAAAAAAACTGTCAATTTATAATCTGCAGGTTGGGAAAAATTTATACTTAAAAAAATAGAAATGGTGATATGTTACATTAACGATATCACTTCTTTGGAAAAAGGGGTTCCCTGATGCTTGCAGTTCGGAAGAAAAAAAGTAAAAAAACAAAAAAATATGAAAAGGGAAATTGCTCTTATAAGGAGTCATTAGATCCCTTCGGTCCAAATGTAACGAATCATCCCAAGGACATTTCAAACTGTTTGCAAAAGAAAGTAAATAAATATCTCTTGTAACGTTTCAGAGTACATCCGAAAACAAGATAAACAGTATTAGGCGAGATCACCCCCTTCGCAAAAAGTTTTTTTTGGTTAAATACAGGGTTAGTTTTAAAGGAAGAATCACCTTAGGATATCATTTACCAAAAAATCTTTTTGACATTTCACGAAATGTCTTTGAACGAAAGCTTTTAAAAACGACGGAAGAAAAATTGAAAAAAGAATAAACAATATATAAACAAGATATTTCCATAGAACGGCAGATAAGGAGTTTAAATTCATTTTTTATTACTTTCGTTTTTTCAACAAATTTGCTTTTTTTTGCTATTCTCACACCAATAAAATCAATATTTTTGCGTGCATTTCACTCCTTTCGAGTACACACGATATGAATAAAATACATGGTTGAAACGACTCACTTCGGTCATTTACAGGGTGTTATCATACGCTGAACACTTAAATTCATATCATGACGTGTCATCTCGGGGGAGGGGGTTCACTTCCAATATATAATAACATAGGGATGATCCGCTGGAAGAGGTACATTTTTCTTCTTTCATATTATATGATAAGGGTAATATATTGCGATGAAAATATGTGATAAGGATGGGAAATGTCGGATGAGATTTTCTGATAAGGTCAACATGTTGCATCGAAATCAGAAACCAAATGAATTTGACATAACTACATTGACAGGGCATCGAACAGCGTTTAGTTCACTACTTTTTGATTGAAAATAAAGAATTTACTGTCTTTATCCCAATATATGACAAGGTATACTTGTCTACAGCATGTGTGATTAAGTTTACTTTCCTGTTAAAATATACATTTTAGAGATTCTTAATATACAATAAGGGTGGGGTTCCTGGTGTGCCATTGGCTCACCCCTACCAAAAAGCATATTGAGTGACCCCCGATCAAGCCTGTCATACACTGAATACTGAAAGTCATATACCGTTATGAATTTGCAGTGTGCTGTCATACGCTGATTACTGAAAGTCATACCGTGACGAAATTACAGTGCGCTGATACATGCTGAATATTGAAAGTCATACCGTGACGAAATTACAGTGTGCTGTCATACGATGAATACTTTAAAGTCATACCATGACGACATTACAGTCTGCTGTGATACGCTGAATACTAAAAGGCTCCAATCACAAGTCTATGGACTCTTGTTCCACATATACATTCACTCTAGGATATCAGAAATCTGTGGAGCTATAATTAGTGCAGCTCACTAAGATAGAACGAGGGGTCTAAGCATGATCCGTGAAAAGGTATTTTTTGGCGGCATAATTCTTGAAAAAATACCTCAAACTTTTAACACAGTTATATAACTTTTTGTAATTAAATTTTAACATGTAGGTACTCTAAATTACTTCATTCAATTCATAGGGATTTCAAGATGAAGAACACCAATAAATGCATTGTTCCGTTCGTCGATTTAATCATGTATTTCTAGATTAATGAAAGGATGATAACAGGAAACACTTACAATGGCCGAACATTGTAATCTCATGCCACAATCAACCAGGCAACTGCACAAGAAAAACAATAAAATGACAAAATACAAACATAGATAACGATAGGAACTCGGGATAGCCGGACTTGGTACCGGCACTGGCCACAGCAAGCGGTAGGGTTAAACCGGTTTAACCCGGTTTAGAGCCTTTACCTCAAGCGCATCTGTTAATCGGGGTCCTAAAGGGAGAACCTTTTACGAGGTACGAAAATTAAAAAAAAATGCCTGTACGATGTACCAAAATAACTCTTAAAATCTAAATTAGCTTGTACGCTGTACAGAGCATGTTTTGTACGAATGTACGTGAAATAACAAAGGTCTTGTACGGTGTACGAAAAATGATTGATTGATTGATTGATGCTTGTACGAAAAATGAAATTGGTCGTGAACGTAGTATAAAAATAACCCTTTAGCACCTTCTTACTAAGAGGGTCTTTGTCTAGTCCTTTAACATATGACTTCGCATTTTCTTTCCATATTTAAATATTTTACGAAAGGATATAGAGTAAATGAACATGAGACCATAACACATATGTTAACTCCAACTGCAATAATCTAAATGAGCTGTATGGGCATTTCGGAAATTTATTCCTCATCAGTAGCACTAGAACCCAAACAAAGGAAGGAAATCCATAATTTCAAAAAATGTTTACAATGCATGAAAAGTTATATCTGTTTTTCATTTTTCATCTTTTTTTGAAAGATCGAATTCATAGCGGATCTTTAAAATTTTCATTCGCAATTTCCGACATGATGTCATATCGGAAATAAAATTCGTTTCCTGTCAGAGTGTATGCCATGGTTTCAAATATGTTTAGATTTTCTTCTTCTCTCTTCTCTCTTGTAGGAACTGGAGTCGTTTCCGACTGTCTGAAGTTCTGTGGACTAACTTGCATTCCCAGACACACACAGTAATTGTCCCCTCGACTATGTACATTTAAAAGCTGACTATTTACAGTGTTAAATTATATACATAGGGTCGTTGATCTAGCTGGCAGGACCAACCACGAGGTTAGTCCTGAATTCCTCAATGGTACCTGCTGTAGCTCACGTGCTGTAATGCAAGTAGTTGCGAAGATCTGGTTAATGATTCCAGTCTACAATGTTCCTGAGGAAGAAGGAGTTTCTGTAAGTGGTACTGGAATAATCAGTGCTGCCCTCTTGTTCTGCAGTCACTGTTCTGTATATATAGACCCCTGTTGATGTCTACCAGGCTGTTCTGGATCTTGTATAGCTTACAGTCTACTAGTCTTCCTTCTTTGTTCCAGGGTCTGCCAATTGAGGTGGTGTCAGGTGTTCGGGTCGTGAAATCGTTGGTAACATAACGTGCTGCTCTACGTTGTTTACAAACTGGCTTGTCTTTGTTACTAACAAAGGGTAAAACAAACCGTACAGCAGGAAGCGAAAGAATAATTTCAAAATCTGCTCGTATCTGTAAGGAACGATGTGAAAAAAATTTTAGGTGGGAAAGTAAATGAGAAGCGAACTGACTGTATGAAAATGAGTAATCCGAAGACAATGGCAACATCGCAACATCTTAAAACAAAGACATTATTTGAATACGGGTATTTCGGATAACACGGTAAGGTTTTTATATATAGAACTGGATTTTCCCTTTTGTGTACCCAAGATTATATAACGGAGTGAATATTGGAAATTGAGTCGTGATTGGTTATATGTTAAATATTAATTTATTTTAACTAGACTCATTATCTATGATTAAGAAAGATGAAAGAAATTTTCATATGCCTTTAATGTTGAAAACAATTGAAACAATTTATTTTTATGTATTTTTTTTTTTGATTGGAATTATCAAGGTCCTTGGTATAATAAAAAAAACTGTCAATTTATAATCTGCACGTTGGCTAAGATTTATACTTAAAAAAAATTAGAAATGGTGATATGTTACATTAACGATATCACTTCTTTGGAAAAAGGGGTTCCCTGATGCTTGCAGTTCGGAAGAAAAAAGTAACAAAACAAAAAATATGAAAAGGGAAATAACTCATATAAAGAGTTATTAGATCCCTTCAGTCCGAATGTAACGAATCATCCCAAGGATAAAACAAACTTTTTGCAAAAAAAGTAAATTGATATCTTTTGTAACGTTTCAGCCGATAACAAGATAAACAGCATTAGGCGAGATCACTCCCCTCGCAAAAAGTTTTTTGTTAAATACAGGCTTAGTTTTAAAGGCAGAATCACCTTCGAATATCATTTACCAAAAAATCTTTTTGACATCTCACGAAATGTTTTTGGACGAAAGATTTTAAAAACGACGGAAGAAAAATTGAAAAAAGAATAAACAATATATAAACAAGATATTTCCATAGAATGGCAGATAAGGATTTTAAATTCATTTTTTATTACTTTCGTTTTTTTCAACAAATTTGCATTTTTGCTTTGCAATTCTCACACCAATAAAATCAATATTTTTGCTTACATTTCACTCCTTTGGTGTACACACGATATGAATGAAAAACATGGTTTAAACGACTCACTTCGGTCATTTATCGTAAATTCAGTTATTCCATGTATAGCCTGTATGATTGTAATGAATGATTTGAAGCGTGTATAAAGGCAATGAGCCGTTTGAAGTGTGTAATTCATTCCGTTTTTTGATCGCTTCACGCGCTTGTACATTCTGTTCATGTTGTAATGTTGAGCGTTCAACCAATTGATCTGTAACGAATTTACAGGGTGCTATCATACGCTGAACACTTAAATTCATACCATGACGTGTCATCTCGGGGGAGGGGGTTCACTTCCAATATATAATAACATAGGGGTGATCCGCTGGAAGGTACATTTTTCTTCTTTCATATTATATGATAAGGGTAATAAATTGCGAGAAAAATATGTGATAAGGATGGGAAATGTCGGATGAGATTTTCTGATAAGGTCAACATGTTGCATCGAAATCAGAAACCAATATGAATTTGACATAACTACATTGACAAGGCATCGGAAAGCGTTTTATTCACTACTTTTTGATTGAAAAAAAAAAAAAAATTTACTGTCTTTATCCCAATATATGACAAGGTATACTTGTCTACATCATTTGTGATTAGGTTTACTTTCCTGCTAAAATATACATTCTTGAGATTCTTAATATACAATAAGGGTGGGGTTCCTGGTGTGCCATTGGCTCACCTCTACCAAAACGCATATGGAGTGCCCCCGATCAAGCCTGTCATACGCTGAATACTGAAAGCCATACACCGTTATAAATTTGCTGTGTGCTATCATACGCTAAATACTTTAAGTCATACCGTGACGAAATTACAGTGCGCTGTCATACGCTGAATACTGAAAGTCATAGACCGTTACGAATTTGCAGTGTGCTGTCATACGCTGAATACTAAAGGTCATACCATGACGAAATTACAGTGTGCTGTCATACGCTGAATACTGAAAGTCATAGACCGTTACGAATTTGCAGTGTGCTGTCATGCGCTGAATACTGAAAGTCATACCGTGACGAATTTACAGTGTGCTGTCATACGCTGAATACTTTAAAATGGAATAAAAAAAATAATAGGAAACACCTACAATGGCCGAAAAACATAGCCACATGCCAGAAAGCAGATAGGAACTGCAAAAGAAAAAACCCACAATAAAAATACAAAAGACAAACATAAACAACGATAGGAACTCGGGACAGCCGGACTTGGTACCGGCACTAGCAAAAGCTAGCTGTAGATTTAAACCGGTTTAATGGGTACCCAAACCTCCTCTTTCTCTGTCCCGTTTCCCTATAGTAGAATAAACATACGAATAAAACCCTTACAGGTAGACTACTAACTCCATGACCACAATCTAGAAAGGAAAAATGGGGGAACAAAACGTAATTTTGAAAGATGGGTCAAAGAGTGCTCGCCGCTAAACTGCCGGCTAGCTCAAGGAGCCTAGTCTGCTGGTAAAACACTGTCGCACTACGGAAGGAAAATCAAATTCAAAACTCTCAATGGGTTTGGTAAAGAATCATCATGTATTTCAGTAGACATCGGCAGTATCAGCGAGATTCCAGTATGTGTGTAAAATCCTCAAGTCACTGGATCCCAAAGCTAATTTAACGGACACGTGTAGAATATCCTGTCGATATCCCCTATTGCGTAAAGAATGTAAGTTACGTAGTCATACCGTGATGACATTACAGTCTGCTGTCATACGCTGAATACTAAAAGGCTCCAATCAAAAGGCTATGGACTCATGTTCCACATACACTCTAGGCTATCAGAGATCTGTGGAGCTAATGCTATATTGCCCCGATATAATTATTGCAGCTCACTAAGATAGAACGAGGGGTCTAAGCATGATCCATGAAAAGGCATTTTTTGGCGGCATAATCCTTGAAAAAATACCTCAATCTTTTATCCTATCGTAAAGCTAGCCGTCAATACCATCCTTCAATAACGCTAGCCGTCAATAATATTCATGAGATAAGGGTGCGTCCGAAATTTATACCTGTGGTACTTTTGTGTGATGTATTCCTGATTATTAGGGTTATTCTATCGAGAAAGAAATAATTGCAGGGAATTAAGTGTCAACTTTGAATAACTAAAAACCATGCAACGTACCGTTTTTTTTTTACAAAACGGGAATGACTTAATATATTTGATTTTCAAGGGAGGGGAGGGGGTGACTTGGACGCTCTTGTAAACTAAACAATTTAATCTTGGTGTAAGTGAAATTAAATTTTATTTGCCATGAAAATAAATTAATTTGTCTTGAATAGACATTTTTCGGGGGGGGGTGAATAATTTGATCATCGACAGCGACATTTGGTGAAAATTAATAATATGTTAAGGCTATTGAAATAAATAATTTTTCTAGCCGAAGTCGCCCAACCAACCCTGAAAATCAAAAGGTCGTTCGCTAAATGATGATCAATGATGATAATTTAGTCATACCAGGAATTATTTTCAGTCGAATTCTAAAAATATATTTTTATTTAATGTCACATGTAATTATTACATACTTCCGACATTTAGAAATCCAGGCCGATATGGACCGGAAGTCGTTTATTTGCCCAGGCCAATATGGACCAGAAGTCGTTTGTTTTGAGCATGTTGAATGCATGCCTGTGTTGTTTACATGTTGTTTATCTATATTACATGTCTTGTGTACATACGTTCCATGCTCCATTTATATGTTGCTCACATTTATTGCAAGGTTTACGTACATCATATAAATATACGTTTATATATTAAGTTGTTCTTCGTTATGAGACACATATATGATTTCTGTTACAAGTCTGCTATATACTCATGGGTATTTACTGGAGTGGTGTATAAAACATTATTTTACCATCATGATTGTTATAAGATGCATGTTTGTATGTTATATATTTATCCTCATATTTCTATATTTGTTTTTGTAAAGGCTTTGTTCAATTATAGCTCTAAGCTCTTTTTTAATATAAAATGAAAAAAAAATCTTCACATGTTCCTTTAACTGTCAAGGACTAGGACAAAAAGATAAAAGATTTAGACTTTATTCTTGGGCAAAGAATAAAAAAAATAGATATTCTGTTTATACAAGAGACACATTTCGTAAAAGAATTGGAGGGTAAAATTGAAGAAGAATCTAACCATAATATTTTTACCAGTCATGGTACATCCAATTTAAAAGGAATAGCGATTATGGTAAACAAGTCCTTAAATCCAAATGTCATAGATAATTTTCACGACACAGAAGGAAAACTGTTAATACTTAATGTTGATTTAACAACACTTTTTTTTCTTTGGTAAACATCTATGCCCCAAATAATAAAAAAAGTAGAAATAATTTTTATAAAAAAGTAAAAGTATTTATCGAAAAACACAGCACTGGTATTTTAATTGTAGGGGGATATGAATGAGGCACTAGCAGATTAGGACAGAAAAACTGTCAGTAAAATTAAAAAAAACACAAAAAACAACAACTAACTTAAAAACCCTTATTAAAACATACAAATTCATTGACCTGTGGAGATTGCTACATCCTAATTTAGAACAATATACATGGAAACGCAGAAATAGTAATAATCAAGCAAGTAGAATAGACCTTTTTCTTGTTAGTCCAGAGTTGAGGACCTTGGTAAACTCATGTGATATAAGGCCAGCCCTTATATCAAGAACAGATCACCAAGCCATTTCTTTGAAATTAAATTCTAATACCGCAAAAAAGGGCAAGGGTTTTTTTTTCAAAATAAATAATAGTATTTTAGAAGATGAGAAATATATAGAAATTATTGAACATTTAATTAGCTCATACCAAACGAAAATAGAAAATTCTGAAAAAATTTCGGTGCTCTGGGATTTGTTCAAAATAGATGTTAAAGAGAAAACAATACAATATTGTAGAAATAAAGCCAAAAAGATGTGTTTGTGAAACACTATGCCCCATGTCTACCATACAAAATAAATACTAAAATTGCAATCACTAGAAATTAAGGTTAAATAGACATTTGTACTAAGCTCCATTAGATCTATCCACATATAGAATATCAAGCCTCTTGCAATTGTAATTTGCAACCTAAAAGAAAAATCTAAATTTTGACCTCTGTGACCTTGACCTTTGACCTGAGTTTAATGAAATTTGCATAATGCTGTTCAGTTACATATGACCAATATACAGTCCAAATTTAAAGGTCCTATCACATCTGGTTGAAAAGATATAGGCAATGATAAAGTTTTTGTTAAAGTTTTCAATTTTGTACTCATTGACCTTGACCTTTGACCTGACCCAAACTTTTTTGGTAGATTTGTATTAAACTTCATTAGATCTATTTACATACAGAATATCAAGCCTCCAGCGATTGTAAGTAACGAGCTATAGCAAAGTCTAGATTTTTACCTTTTGACTTCTGTGACCTTGACCTTTGACCTGACCTTACTGAAATTTACATAATGATGTTGAGTTTCATATGACCAATATACAGGCCAAATATGAAGGTCCTATCACATCTGGTTGAAAAAATATAGGCAATGTTAACGTTTCTGTTAAAGTTTTCAATTTTGCACTCGGTGACCTTGACCTTTGACCTAACCGAAATTTTTTTTGGTATATATCTATTAAACTTTATTAAATCTATTCACATATAAAATATAAAGCCTCTAGCAATTGTAATTAACGAGTTATAGCAGAATCTAGATTTTGATCTTTTGACCTCTTTGACCTTGACCTTTGACCCGACCTTAGTGAAATTTGCATAATGATGTTTAGCTTCACATGATCAATACACATATAAATTATGAAGGTCCTATCACATCTGGATTAAAAGTTATGAGCCAGGTTAAAGTTGCGGACAGACAGACATACAGACAGAGCCATGACCAAGAAAGACATGGATATAGCGTTGCTCGACAAGTAGCAAAGAATTCCGCTTAAACCGGTGCTAGGGGCCGTCTTGAACTTACTATGAGGTATGAGCATAGCTCATTGTTGAAGGCCTCATGGTGACTTCAAGATGAAGAACAACAATAAAAGCGTTGTTCCTTTGCTTGTTTTTTACCATGTATTTGTAGAGACTTTTTCTCATGTGCATTTACCCCATATCCTTTTATTCACCAAGAGAGACAGACGGACAGACAGACAGAACAAAAACAATATGCCCCCGATCGAAAGATCCAGGGGCATAAAAATATGAAAAATGAAATTAGTGATTTGGAACAAAAACTTCAAAAACATAAGAATTTGGAAAATAATAAAGAAGATTCTGAAAATGAAGAAATAAAACAATTAGAAACTAAAATTGAATCACTATACAATTATGAAGCCAAAGGGACACAGGTTCGTTCTCGGATAAAATGGATAGAGGAAGGGGAAAAAATACAAAATTCTTTTTAGGTTTAAGAAAAAGCAGGCAAACTAAAAAAAACTATTTTAAAATCAAAAAATGAAAAAAGGAGAGGTAACTGAAAACCAATCATCAATCATCAATACTAAATCTAGAAAAAGAATACTATGAAAGAGTATACACTAGCAAAAATCCAGAAATTAGCACAATAATAGACTATATTAAAGATACAAAAACTAAACACCCACTTAATGAAGAGGACTGTGCTTCATTAAATGGATTTAGAAGAAGAATGTACAAAATCAGTATTTCAAATGAAACTTAATAAGTCCCCTGGGTATGATGGTCTATCAGTTGAGTTTTTTTCCGGAAATTTTGGAATACTTTGAAATATTATGCATTGAAGAGTTTCAATAATAGCTATAAAGAGAATAGCTTAACAGAATCACAAAAAATAGGACTGATCTCCTTGATATATAAGAAGGGAGACACTTCAAATTTAGACAACTATAGGCCTATAACTTTGTTAAATGTAGATGTAAAAATTATTGCTTATACTTTGGCCCAAAGATTAAAACCAATTCATGTATCAGGCTATGATAAAATTTGGTATTTTTAATAATGGTTGGATTTCTAGCCCACTAAATATTTCTCGTGGGATTCGGCAAGGATGCCCTTTGAGTTGTATTTTGTTTTTATTAGCTGTTGAAATACTTGGGTGTAGAATCAGGTCTGATTCCAATATTAAGGGAATAGAAATAAAATTCGACGGAAAATCACACTATCTTAAAATATCTCAACTAGCAGACGATACTACTCTTTTTTTAACTTCAGAATAGAAATAACACACACCCTTAACTTAATCGAAATATTCGGGTCATTGTCGGGACTAACATTAAATCGTAATAAAACTGAAGGGCTATAGTTAGGTAAATATTGTAATACACAAAATAAAGAAAAAAACTTTGAAGAAAAATATGAAAATCTAAACTGGAGTCAAGGTCCTACCAAGAGCCTTGGAATTTATTTTGGATGTAATAAACTACAATGTTTGAAGTTAAATACAGATAAACAGTTACAAAAAACAAAAAAAACATTAAATAATTGGAAAAAAAGAATCTTACCATGATTGGAAAAGTGACTGTAGTTAAATCTCTTATTATACCGAATATCACATACATTTATTCAGTTTTATCTATTCACAAGGAAACCCTAACAAGGTTTAAAAAATGATTTATGATTTTATATGGAATGGAAAACAGGAAAAGGTAAGCCGTGAAACACTAAATAAAAATAAGGCAGAAGGTGGGCTTGGAATGATTGATGTAGATAAGTACATCGTTTCCATAAAAATTAAATGGGTAAAAAAGAATTTAGAGGGTGAACCTGCTAATTGGAAGATTATTCCAAAACTTTTAATAAGTTTGGAAAAGATTTTTTGATATTTTATATGAACTTGGACAGCGTCAAATCAATAAAACTACTCTAAGATATACCTGACTTTTATCTCGACTTAGTTAAAATTTGGATTTAATATGGAGGCGGAAAAAACTGTACATCATTCGAACTACAAAACAATCAGACAGCAAATAATTTGGGGGAATAGGTACATAAAAAGCAATGGGAAATGTTTATTATTTAACAATTGGATTAATGATGGGATAATTTATATCAATGACATAATTGATGATAAAGGAAATATTTCGACCAATAAAATCTTTCAAAAACTTAAAACAAAAACTAATTGGATTTCAGAGGTTAGTAAAATTAGAACAAGTATTATAAAAAATTGGTTAGAAACCTTGAGAAAAAGTGATTCATTGAAAACAAATGTCCAATCCAAAAAAGATTAACGTTAACAGTAGGAAAAATTCATGACCTAACCAAAAATTCTAATTAATATATTTTGAAAATCTTATACCTACAAAACCACAAAACCAAAGCACTCCTATAGGCTTCACAAAATAGCAAAAAGTATTACATCTAGATTTGCTGAATTTGATAATAAAAAATACATTATCTTTTATATATAATCACTTAGAAGAAAATAAGTTAAAAATATTTCGGTGGAAGTTATTACATTACATACCCCAAGTAGGGACTCATCTACATGTTTGGAAAATCAGCAAAACTAACTTTTGTGAAAAATGCAAAGTACCCGATGCCTATAAACACAATTTCATTGATTGTGAATACTTTGCAGAATTTTGGGAGAAATTACATAGTGCCCTTAAAACTATAAACATAAACAACTCATTTAAAAACCTGAAATTTTTAGTAATAGGTTATAAAATAACTGATGTTTCATATTTTGGAATAAATTATCTTCTAACTCTGATAGGTTATGTTTTGTATAAAAGTTACTGCATTTCAGATAACAAGAAGTCATACACTGACGTGTACAGTTTGTTTAAACAAGAGTTCACCAAAAGATTGATATTTCAAGAGAAAAGGGGGGAAAAGCCACATATTTTTTTTTAAATTGCTAACTCGTTATAAGTTATGTTTATCATAATGTCCTTTAAATCTCACACAATTTGTCAAATGTCTATATTACGTGTGCAGTATCACATGACTAAAGTCTCTTGTACTTTTAGTACTTCTAGTAGATGTACAGTCTCATCTGATCCAATAAAAAGAAAGATTTTCAAAATAAAATGAATCATATTCAAATAAATTCAAATCAATTTTAAAAAACTGTTTGATATGTGTATTTTTATGTTAAGAAGTATGATATTATTTCATGTTCACAAAAGTGAACTACCGTCGTTGTTGATTCAGTTTACACATGCCTGTTACTCAATTTCTGTCGAATATGTCTGCTTTTTGTGTAATTATATCTGTTTTATCAAGTTATATATGTGTCTCTTCACATATTTACGAAAAACTTTGAATATACTCATAATCTTCAATTGTTATACCTTTTAAAGTCTAAAATCTCTCTCGTCTAGCAAGTTATTGTTTTGATGAAATGACCTTGATTCGATTTTCGGAAAACGAAAGTATGTCAAAAATTTAATTTTGATACCGACTACGGAATACCGACAACATAATTACGTAAATATTTGAAATAATGTAGTATGTTGTATCTCTTTGTAAAATATTAATATATTGTAATCTAACTAACATATATTATATCTAATTTCACTAAGTATTTCCCTGGATATTTAGTGACTAATGAAAGGGATATCCGAAATAATGCTGTACCTCGGATAATTTGTTAAACAGAAAATGTGCAATAAACTATGTTCTGATTTGTTGAAAAAAAAATTTAAATGAGCTGTATGGCCATTTCGGAAATTTATTCCTCATCAGCAGCACTAGAACCCGAACAAAGGAAGGAAATCCATAATTTCAAAAAATGTTTAAAATGCATGACAAGTTATATCTGATGTTTTTCATTTTTTATCTTCTTTTTTTTGAAAAATCGAAGTCATAGCGGATCTTTAAACTTTCCATTCGCAGTTTCCGACATGATGTCATATCGGAAATAAAATTCGTCTCCTGTCGGAGTGTATAACAACGGCAGTAGAATACCGAAGGAACAAAGGGGTGAAATTCACAAAAATCGAAGTCCAAAGACAGGGCAAAAACGAGAACACAGAAAACAATGACGTTAGACAGAAAAACAATGACGCCAGACAGACACAAAGCACAGTACCAGAAACCACAACATTCAGAACAAAGGCACTCACAGTGTGAACTCCAGTGAAACTGAGAGTGACATCAGGTGCTCCGGAAGGGTGAGCATGTCCTGCTCTGTTAACAGCACCCGTCACACTGTGAGTGATTCAATCCGGGAAAATGTCAAAGTCGGTAGTCAAATCCGGGAAGACGTGAATCTAGCTGAAAATATCCACTTTCATTTGGGATACTGACACGTCATATCTTTCAATGATGCTATGGTGACTGGTTTCAAATATGTTTAGATTTTCTTCTTCTCTCTTCTCTTTTGTAGGAACTAGAGTCGTTTCCGACTGTCTGAAGTTCTGTGGACTAACTTGCATTCCCAGACACACACAGCAATTGTGCCCTCGACTATATACATTTAAAAGCTGACTATTTACAGTGTCAAATTATATACATAGGGTCGTTGATCTAGCTGGCAGGACCAACCGCGAGGTTAGCCCCGAATTCCTCACTGGTACCTGCTGTAGCTCACGTGCTGTAGCTGCAGTGGTTGCTAAGATCTGGTAAATGATTCCAGTCTACAATGTTCCTGAGAAAGAAGGAGTTTCTGTAAGTGGTACTGGAATAATCTGTGCTGCTCTCTTGTTCTGTAGTCACTGTTCTGTATATATAGATCCCTATTGATGTCTGCCAGGCTGTTCAGGATCTTGTATAGCTTACAGTCTACTGGTCTTCCTTCTTTGTTCCAGGGTCTGCCAATTGAGGTGGTGTCAGGCGTTCGGGTCTTGTAATCGTTGGTAACATAACATGCTGCTCTATGTTGTTTACAAACCCGTAAAGCAAAAACGAAAGAATAATTTCAAAATCTGCTCGTATCTGAAAGGAACGATGTGAAAAAAATGTCTGAAAGGAATTTTAGGCGGGAAAGTAAACGAGAAGCGATCTGACTGTCCGAAAATGAGTAATCCGAAGGCAATGGCAACATCGCAACATCTTAAAACAAAGACATCATTTGAATACGGGTATTTCAGATAACACGGTAAGGTTTTTATATATAGAACTGGATTTTCCCTTTTGTGTACCCAAGATTATATAACGGAGTGAATATTGGAAATTGAGTCGTGATTGATTAGTATGTAAAACATTAATTTTTTTTAACTAGACTCATTATCTATGGTTAAGAAACATGAAAGAAATTTTCATGTGCCTTTAATATTGAAAACAATTGAAACGATTTATTTTTATTTATTTTTATTTTCTTTTAATTGGAATTATCAATTCAAATCAAGTAATCAAGGTCCTTGGTATAATAAACAAAAAAACACCTGTCAATTTATAATCTGCACGTTGGCTAATATTTGTATTTAAAAAAATATAAATGGTTATATGTTACATTAACGATATCACTTCTTTGGAAAGAGGGATTCCCTGATGCTTGCAGTTCGGAAGAAAAAAGTAACAAAACAAAAAATATGAAAAGGGAAATAACTCATATGAGGAGTCATTAGATCCCTTCGGTCCAAATGTAACGAATCATCCCAAGGA
>MJUU01008954.1:18614-32557 GCA_002080025.1 Modiolus philippinarum
TCTAAACTGACACAAGAATAATTACATGCAAAAAAGATGAATTTGAAAAAAAAATTTGAAAAAAAATAAATCTCTTGTTAGTGAACATTTTCAAATATAAAAATTTCAACAATAAAAAAATCATGCAAAGGAATAAAAATAACTATTCTAAATTTGTTAGCATAAACATTTTGTGTTACCTGTCTTTACAATATCTGAAAAATAAACGAAATTAATTAATGCATCCGTTTCACTTTATATGGTCGGGTCCGTGTGCTATGTTTTATTCCCACCAATACACAGGTGAAAATACACAAACATTGAAACGGAGTTGTGATGAGGGAACCAATGCAATGCTATCCATTAAAATATTTCAGTGACTGCTGCCCTTGTCTCAATGAACGAAATCTTTTAATTTTAATCAAATGTAACATCAATTTTACTGGAGCATTTGCGAACGAGTTTCTATGCAATCTCGAAGACGGGGAATACACATTGTTTTAACGACTTTTATTTATATTGACGAATTGATAAGGACACTCGATAACTGTATTGTCGTTTATTGTCGATAGATTTTCAGCGCGTCAAATTCTTAATCTGTGTGGTAAATTCTTAATCTCCGCTAGTCATTCTTAATTTTCACAAGTCATTCTTAATCTCTGCACGTCAGCCTTAATCTCTGACGGTCATTATTAATTTCCTTTGCACATTCTTAATTTCAGTGGGAAAGTCTTAAAAATTAAGAATGTGAGAAGGAAATTAAGAATTTTATATCTCTAGTGTTGGCAAACAGGAAGTTGTGGCACAGCAAACCTGAAAATTGCTTACACAGTACAACTCAACATCATGAAGCTTCAGACCAAATATGAAATCATTCCCACATGTAGAAGCCCAGAAAACTTTGACGAAAAATTTTCATCCATAGAGTGGTATAATAAAAAGTTAAAGTATTGGCAAACAGGAAGTAGTGGCACGGCAAACCTGAAAATTGCTTACATGGTACAACTCATCATCATAAAGCTTCAGACCAAATATGAAATCATTCCCACCTGTAAAAGCCCAGAATACTTTGACCAAAAAATTGTTGACGGACAGACGGATGGACGGACGGACGGACAAAGTGAAAACTATAGGGCACCCGCATCTCGATGCGGGCCCTAATAAGGATTTCAAATATTTCGAAAAATTACAATTTTGGCCCCTTTGACCCCTTGTAGCTCGAAAACGTAAGAGCTATGCAAAATCCGCTGCCATACTACTGACAGCTTACATCAAGAGGAATCCAAAGAAAAAAATCCTATTGAAATCCAATGAAAAATAAAGATTTCACATATTTTGAAAATTTGCAATTTAGGCCCCTTTGACCCCTTGTAGCTCGAAAATGGTAAGAGCTACGCAATATCCGTTGACATACTACTGAAAGCTTATATCAAAAGGAATTCAAAGAAAAAAATCCCATCAAAATCCGATGTAAAATAAAGATTTCACATCATGCACATATTCCCAAAATTTGTAATTTTGGCCCCTTTGACTCCTTGTAGCTCGGAAACGGTAAGAGCTACGCAAAATCCGTTGACATACTACCGAAAGCTCATATCAAGAGGAATTCAAAGAAAAAAACCCATCGAAATCCGATGAAAAATAGAAATTTGAGGTAATCAGCAAATTTGCAATTTTGGCCCCGTTCGGCCCCTCATAGCTGGGAAAGGAAACAAGTTACCAAAAAATATAAAAGTTGAGCGCTCTATTAATTTTTCATAAGGAATCTAATGAAAAAACTGCATCAAAATCGGACAAAAAATGAAAAAAATAGATTTTTGAAATTTCCCCCTTTTGGGATTTATCTCATTAATAGTACACATGGTACACGTGACATGAAATCCGTTGACATACTACCGATTAGAAATTTCCTTAGGATCACACTGAAAGAAACCCCATCAATATCCGATAAATAATAAATATTCTACAGCCCAATATATGAAACACCTAATTTGGCCCTTTTTTAAAAAACAGGCAGGGCCACAATACCCAAAACCAATCCCAACCTTCCTTTTGTGACAAGCAACATTATATTAAAATTTCATAAGGATTGATCAACTAGAACTGAAGTTATTGCACGGAAAGAAGTGTCTACAGACGCCGACGCCGACACCGCAGACGACGCCGCCAGTATCATACCAATATGCGACCTCAAAATTTTTTGCGGTCGTATAACAAATATTGAGAATTATTGGTAATTTGTATAAATTTCCTTTGATCTACAGAGACTGGTATTCTCAGTATCACCGAACATGACACTATCACAAAAATATCGGGTCACTGTGAAGGCATCACATGCGGGTTGCTAAGCTGACATCATGTTCTGTATTCTTTGTCGTGTTCATAAGCATAAGACGTTGAACAAGGACTGTATTTAAATTATTGCAATAAACAATAGATTAACTGTGCTTAAATAGAAATTTCAGTTTATTACAATTTGTTTTAGAGTTCTGTCTAGTATTTTGTGAATTACCGATAAACAAAGAAATATAGCAAATTTTGTTTTTGATACGGACTTTATTACGGCGTAACGCATCAAGCTCGCCCTAACAGGCTCAATTGATACTGGCCGTGATAAAGTCTGTATCAAAAACAAAATGTCCTATATTCCATATATATGGTTGGCCACTGGACCCTGGGCATGCTGGGCGAACAGCAAATTGAGCGAATAGGTAGGTGGGCAAATGTGATTGTGGGTAAAAGGACCTGGATTTGGTATTTTACTCTTGGATAAAGGAAATCTTCAATTCTCAAAGCCAAAGGATATTTAAGTACAGCCTTCATGGCCTTGCTGGGATATTGAGAATTTGATACCCCCTAAGCCTGGATAGTGTCCACTGATAGAAACGAGTGCCTGTAGATTTTTTTTTTATAGGAGTTTCCGCCGTGACTTCACATGTTTCAAAAATTACCTTTGGTTGGTAAGAAATCGTAGTCACTGATTAGGGTCATAAAAATGTCATTTTCAATTAACTGGTGAGAATTTGTTAAATAAAATAAATGGACACATGACGGATAATTCTTTTTGAACTCAATTATGGAATGTTTACACTTTTACAAAATGTAAAAAATTTCAGCTTTTTATTTTGAACATATATAGAATTAGCGTATTTTGTAAACCATATAATTCTTCGAAACTTTCACATTTTTGCAATTCACATGAAAAAATATTTTCTCTTTTTATTAAAAAGTAAATCAGTAGAAAAAATATGAATATCTCAAAGTTTAATATGCATTTCACAGATCCAAAATCGTGCATATAATAAAAAAGTTATCAAAGATTAAAAATTCTATCCTAATGCTATATAGTGATAATTCTTCGGCTTTGCCAACCAAAAATGCTAAAAAGCATATGTTAATTAGATTTTGTGACGTCACTAATTGGATCCGCGGAAACTCCTATGCTATTCAACGTTTTGCATTTAATGTTTCTTGTTCTAACTGCACAAACAGTTAAGTTTGAACAGTGTTTAACCTTTGGCCGAGAAGTGGTTGAAGTCTCCTGTGCATTTCTGACTGTGCGGTCTTATGGTTAACAAAAGAGCATAGGGGTTTTTCTTCCCCATAAACATAAGACAAAATACAAGCTGACAAATAAACCACAACAGGAGAAAAGTTCATTTTAGCGTCCTGGTTCCGGGAAAATTGGCATATGACACGGTGACAGGAAGTGGTTGCTGCATCTTGGTAACACTAACAACCAATCGTCCAGTTCTTCAATGAACAAAGACTGCAACGTTCAAAATTTTCTCTGTTAAATATCATTGCAATATATTTGTTCATTGAAGTCTCTTGATTTGGCAAATAAAATTCTGTATCTTGCAAGTTCTATTCAAATTTTTGTTTTTGTTTTGTTTTTTTTTTTTTTTTTTTTTTTTTTTTGTTGTTGTTGTTTTGTTTTGTTTGTTTTGTTTTGTTTGTTTTTTTTTTAGACATAATGACCATTTATGCACGTATACAGTGAAAGATGAAAGCTTAATGTAACAGAAAATCTATACAAGAGCAGTTTAATTTTGTTACTTCCAATTTGACTTGAAAATCGCCAAATGTCCATGAAAATAAAACATCAAAGATTCCTGGAGTACCCGGGTGTTGTATTATCATCTCTATTTTTTTGTGTGTGTACTACATTTCTCAAATTTTCTCCGAAATTTTATAGCATTTTATTTTTTTTTTTGCTTTTTTTTTTGCTTTTTTTGTTTGTTTTGTTTTGTTTTGGTTTTTTTGCTAAATTTATATTTATTTCATTTTAGAATGATTATAATTTCCTTTAAAGAAATATATATTTGCTTTGAAAATATTCTGCATTAACTGTTGTAACGAGGTTATCTCCTCACCGTTATAGTTGACCACGCGATAAAATTGAAAGTTATTTAACATGAAATGAATTGAAATGATCTATATCAATTTAAAGAAGAGGTTTTCAAGATTATTTGGATAACAGCATCATACTAAAATTCCGAAGTTGCATAATTTAATAAACTGTTTATTTCGTTATGCTGTACACGTGTTTGAAGGAGTAACCTCTCACCAGCAGCATTAAAATCAAATTTTATTGAAAGCGTTTATCCGAAAAGTGGTAAAAAAGAAGTACACATTACCAAAAATATCGAAGAAGACAAAATTGGACAAAAAAAAAACAACTTTTTTCGGGAATATTCAAAACATTTGTTCCAATCTCGTGTTTTCTTTGTATTTTTTATGGTAGGTTACGTCATCAAAGACACGTGGTGACCATGATAGCTGGCCACAATGGATTTTTTTTTTTTTTTGTTGAAACTGAGAAGAAGTAGTGTTTGATATTCTACACCACAGAAGAATCCAAACACTTTTCCCGACTTCAACCGATCATAGTAGACTTTAACGGTTTGTTCACATTTCTCCCACTTACTAATTTTCTGATTCACGTTTCCCCCACTTGTGTCAAACAATAGCTGAGCTTGGTGTTTTTAGAGCAATTAAAACGGTTTATATTGGCAAAGTGGGCGAATTACTTTTCCGGAAATTTTTCAAATGTTAATTATTACGTTTCCTCAAATTAAAAGTTTACGTTTCCGGAAAATTTCATGTGTTACGTTTCGGAAAATTTGGCCTGATTTACAAGGTAGCTTTATTACTATTTCAATATATTCAATAATGGTTAAAAGGATGTTTGACAAAAAAAGATCGCCAATTTTATGCAACAATTGTACCGGGTGGATCAATGTAATGGGATATTTCTTCTTTTTATAAATTCAATGATAAATACAGTAAAAATTTTAAATATGTCGAATTCAAAATTTAACCCTGTGTAAAGTTAACATAAAGGTCACAGTTGCTCAACTTTTCAATTTCTGGAAAAAAGTATCAAAACAATAAATATTTTTGGTTTTAAAAATACGCGTAAATTACTCTTAAATATTGTGCCTGATACGTTAATGTAAAAAGTCCAAATAGTACCACAAATCGCCAAAGTTGCAGATTTAAAAAAAGAATAAACGTTCAGATTTATTGGATCTTGTAAATGTCTTTATTGTGTCTATCTTTTTTATTGTAAAATAGTTCGAAATTTAAAATATAATGTAACAAAATATTTTTAAATTGGTAAGACATTTCTTTTCCGGAAAAGTAATTGTTTCTGGAAAAGTAATATACATTTTTTCCGGAAAAGTAAACATTTTTTTTCGGAAACGTAATATTTTTTTCCTGATACGTAATGCCAAATTTGCGGAAATGTAAAAAGTCGGGCAGAGTATAGTGAGACCTGGATGAAGTGAAAATTGAATTTATTTCTATAAAACTACAGCATGTCTTTTTTTTCTAATAAATTCCTGAATTATCAAAGTTCGAAAATATTAATATAATTATGTTCTTTTTATTGATATTTTAAATCAAAACCCATAAATTATAATATCTAATTAAAATGTTTATGTGCTGTTGGTGATCTGCCTTTTTCTGAAGCTCTTCGTCATATAAAAAGAAAAAAAAACTTTCAAGCTTTTCGAAAAAGATTGCCAATCCATTGGCGAATAGATAGTATACCTTGTTCTCATTGTATCGCGGGTTCCACTGTACCGCGGGTTCCACTGTATCGCGGTGCGCGTTATTCTACTCTATGACGTAATCATAGCGTCATCCTGCGGCCGGTAATTTTTAGAAAATTAAACATTAGTGCCGTGTAGTATTTCGGGCACTTTACATTTAACAGTTCTCTCAAATGTGATTGTAAGCAACACATTTTGAATAATTAGCCATCGTTTGATAACGGTCGGTAATTCATGGCGACCCCCTCTCCCGAAAAAAAACATCGTTAAAATTTTTTTCTTTGATCTTAAGAATAGCATGTTGTAGGTATGTTGTCCGATGTTTGTAGGCCACAAATGTCAACACGGTTATTTGATTCTACAAATATTGAAAGTAATATAGGCAACAATGGGGGTACCTTAAAATAAGACCTAAAATAGAAATATTTCGTTTTTATACCTTTTCGTTGATATTTACGTTTTTTATTTCTTTTATTACGTACTTATTGCTTAGGAGAAAGTAAGACAAGTATTCTAACAGGTTATCCGTCTGATAATTCAGAAATGTATTTGAATATCAATGACTTTCAAATAATTAGATAAATAAAATGTACAAAATGCATTAAAATCATGATTTTGAAAATTAAGATTTTCAAGTTCAAATAAAGATATTTCAATTAAATCAATTTTGTGAAAAACATTGTCTGAACTTTATTTCATAAAAAGTATCATAAAATACAGTAAATTTAATTTATCCCGTAAAGAAATTAATTTGGTCCACAAATGCGCCTCTCATATTGATGGATTGTAATACCGCGATACAGTGGTACTCTGCATATTTATTAATTAATTTATACATAATATTACTTAGACAAACAATGAATCAATACCATTAATTAACAACAAATTAATTATAGGATTCGGAAACAAGACTTGAAGTCTTATATTAATCCGTCTCTGCCCTTGACATTAAATGACTGACCTTGTGAATTTGGACATTTAAGTCCGATGCATAAATATACCATAGATATTTCTTTTTCACTTAAAAAGTTGCATTTAGAATATGAAATAAATATTTAGAGTATGATCAAATGAAAGAACCATTTCCTTTATCCCTTTCGCCCCAAACCGTACGTACCGCGATACAATGAGACCCCGGTATAAATGGATATTCAATATTATATATGGTTTTCAGTTTTTCATATTACCTTGTCGTTGATGCACGTTTCAAACAAGTTAATTTACTATAGAATCATCGCAAGCATACATATCATTCTAAAGCACTTATATCATACAAAAGTAATAATATTGACTAACAATCTCAAACAATCGACACACACATGATAGAGGACATCCTTACATTTATCGATTAACAATGAACGTGGACCGGAAAGATGAAAACCTGACAAATATCGATGCATAAAGAACAAGGCCGTGATAGTAGACACCTTTCCAATATCAGAAGAAAAGGCAGATAATAGAATTCTGAAAAGTTATTTCATTAAAGACCAAGAACCTGTTATTATTTTTTACTAATGACGCCTCGGTACCGCAAATATACCCGTAATGACATAATATTCTGTCGACGTCTCCGTGATGACCCCTGTCTGCCATGTATTAGATCACCCCGTCTCAAAGATCCATCTAAAAAAAAATAGGCGTCTTGTCGTATTTCACAAAGTACTACCCATAATGTAAAAGCTGGAAGAGTACAAATAATCTAAAGGTCCAAAAATCTAAATACTTAGTACTAATTTACACCTATTACTAATTATCTTAAGACCTAGATCATTATCATAAGTTAGAACTGATTGTTCTAAACATTTTAAGACTATTTGGCAGTAGAATACTGAAGGAACATGAAAACCGGGAGTGACATCAGGTTTTCCGAAAGGGTAGGCATGTCCTTCTTACCGCACCCGTCACACTATCAGTGAGTCAATCCAGGGTTGAGTCAAAACCGGTTAAATCCGTGAAGACGTGAAATGAAGAATTGAAAAATCGACCAAAAGATTTAATTTATAGATGCTTCTCCTGTGACAACGTTGAACGGAAATATATTAGATCGTTGTCATAAGTAGAGATCGAACACGATTGCTTTGTTAAATATGACTTCGTAACGGAGGAAAAAATACAGAGGAAGAAATGATGAGATGTTGGAGCTTCTGATCGACAATATTTCAACAGTCTGGAGAACTTGTTTTTCAACAAACAATAAGAACTCCACTACAAACAAATTGTTCACCTGATTAAACCGATGACTGTTTCTCCAATCTTGAAGCTAAATTTATCTTACCCTTCTTAAAATAGTTAAATATCCTTTAATTTCAGCCTCCGCTAAAAAGGTGATAATTTTTCATTTAACAATCCGTACTTTTGGTAAATTCTTCACCTCGCCTAAATGCATCCAAACAACTCGAAATTACGGATACTACAGACACTTTCAATTCTGCCTCATTCCTTTACCTTTCTGTGCAAATTGTCAACAGACTAAAATGTAGTGCAAATACAATGGCTTCATTTTTTCCAATAATAAACTACAATTTTGTTTGTACAATCATTTAAACAGCAACAGCATATGGAGTTAGCATTTCTCAACTAATTCGCACCCGAAGGCATGAGATCGAAACAATGATTTCCTTGCATGAGCTCTGTTGATTACAAATAGGCTACTTTAACATAACTTGAAGTCGACACTGTAGAAGTTCTAAGGTCAATGAAACAATCTTGTGGAAAGCTATAGAATATTTGTTTCCCTGATGAAAGCATAACAGATCTTTCCCTTTACAACTAGTTTTTTCCTTTACCAGATTTGACTTTACTACCGGAGTCACGGCGATGTCTTATGAGAAGAAGGAGACGCTTAATCTACCGGTACAACTGAACTCGCCCATGGTTTTTATTATTGTTCATCTGTATGTGTGTCTTCATTTTTGGTTTTTGTCCTGTACTCATGTTGTTCCCTTCTTAATGTTCCGATGTTGCCTTGTCCACGGATTGTTCGTTGTTTTCACTGACGGTTCGGTTCTCACTTGCTTTTCATTTAACAACGTATGATTGTCTACTTCCTCTACTGGACTTATGTATATTTTGAGAACTAATATTCTATATATATTGAGAACTAATAACCAGTATTCTACTGCCGTTGTTTTATGAACAAAGGGATATGGAGTAAGTGTATAATCATCACCAGCGTATTATATGAAACAGGAGAAGATAACTATAGTTTTCATAACAAGACAGAATCGTTTATCGGCTTGATATCAACTAGAGTTATGTAATTTCACAATATAATAAACGAGCATATGGCGAGTTTATTATTTTTGAAATAACATAACGAGAATTGATATTTAACGATATACAAATCTTTCGAGTTGTTAAAACTATTTCTCTTACATGATTTTCATAAATAAATGCAGCGAATCTTTAGTGCCGAACTGCCGTTGCTAGGTAACGTTAATCACGGCCAACGAGATCTCACATTGGTCCAATAGAAACGTCGAAAAAATAATAGCACATCACGCGTGATGTGTTATTTTTTGGCGCTCGACCAATGAAATGCCTGTAAAAGGTAAACAACAAGTTCATAAAGCCTCCTTGTGTACCACAAATAACTATTCGTGCAAGGCAAAGATAATGAGGTGCATCATAAGAGAATATACCGATGCACCTGATCTCACCAATAATTTTAATTGAGTCTGTGTTGTTCATCTGTATGTGTGTCCCATTGTACTTTTCTGTGCCGTACTTGTCCGATGTTTCCGTTTATCTATATCGCCAATGAATGATGAACTTGTCTTTGGATTACTTATTAACTGACGATTAGGTACTCAATTCCTTTTCAAGTTTGTATCGGACGCAATCACCGATACGAAATATTAAAAGAATTCAAATAGAAAAATGAATTTTACGAAATGTAGTTCAATCTATAAGCCCAGCTAGGACTAATAGAACCTCGGAATGTAATTCATTATACATTTTACACTTTTTCGGTAAATGGACTTCCAAATGTTTTAGCTTGATCTGCACTGATGAGACATAAGTTGTCGAAATGCGATTATGCAGAATATAAATTAACAGTACATGTAACTTCGGTATTTTGTTATTTATTACCACTGGGCCGGTGCCTCTGATGTAGGACAGTTAGTCCCCGAGGGTATTCACCAACCCAGTAGTCAGTACGTCGGTGCTGACCCGAAAACAGACTTTATTGAAACCTGCAATATCTAAATTTTACACAATTTTGTCTTAAACTAAGGAGTATCTCCCTCATGCATAGCTCTGTCCTTAGCTGAATTTTGGGTTTTCTATTTTGACCCTTTTGGTCAGCTTTTACACTTTTTCGGTTAATGGACTTCCAAATGTTTTGGCTTGATCTGCGCTGATGAGACATAAGTTGTCGAAATGCGCATATACAGTTTATAAAGTAACAGTAACTTCGGTATTTTGTTATTTAGTAGAAGAGTATGTAGTCTTCTTCAGCACTAGTGGCGATGGAGGGTGCCGAAATCACGTCAAACGACACCATTTTTCAAAAGTTTCCTTGGCGTTTCCGAAAATGCTTCTGATGTTACCACACACGGTATGAACCTCTAAAAAAGAAGAGTGTCATCAGGTACTTTGTAAGGGTGAGCATGACCTGTTCTACATGTGACACGTGCTCAAATGATAAATAAATGTTGCCAATCAGGTATTTGGGTCCGCTGGCGACAAATTAGTTTCCGAAGAGTGGATTGCATGGTGCTCTTCTGAACGAATCCAAGAACTTTAAAAGTCCATTACAACGGAAGCTGAAGTACATTACTTTAAATTTGCAAATGTGGGAATTGTTGACGAGAAATGTACTTTGGCAGTAATTTCAAATGCCAAAGACACGCTCGACGCAAGGCTAGCGAGGTAATACTACATTTCCAATTTGTAGGTTCCTTCTGCGTTGTCATCCTCCTGTTTAGTTTAATGTTGCTTCGTCTTCGATGCCACTCTTCGATAAGTCTCGAGTCTGCATACATGTGAGAATACAAGTCCGGATGCGCGACAGACCGACAAGTCCGATCCGTTTCATTCCGTTATAGTCACCCGGTTCCGAGCTTCCATCGATTTCAATGGCGAGGTATTCGGCGTTCTCGTTATTCGGCACACACCCTTAATATCGCTGTTTCATCTCGAGTGTTCAGGAATAGTCGCATTACGGTCAAACAGGTATCAGTAAGGTATCTTCGTAGCGTCTTTGAACCTTAACATTACATATATCTTTGGTTCGGGTACATCTGTCTTCGAACGTGATCGACAGTAGTGTGGAAGAGGACGAGGTAGTTGCTGTTTCTCCTCTGTGGCGGGTTCTTTTCGAAATACAGGGTACAGTTCGGGTCGATGTCGACATCAGATCGTCCTACACAAGCAAGGTCCTGGTTCGAGCATCTAGGAAGTAGCCTGTGTCCAAGTCGGGAATGATTCCATTTTTTTTATCTCGACGGATTGCCTTTAAAACCAGATGATCCTCTCAAGTTGAAAGCCTTATTTTACCATGGCTCTGAGAAGCATTTTCGTTACAAAATACGTCTTACCACATCAGGTAGGACCGGAGAAGATACATTGAACAGATGTAAAAACCGGAAAATTCCGTTTACTACCAATGCAACTTGTGTAGTAGTGTCGATGTAGACGATGGGGGTGTTGTTGTTGCTGCTGGTAGTATTATCAACGGTAGTGATGGCTGTGGTGGTATTGGGTATTAATCGTGGTTGTGAAAGCGATGGTAGCTGTAGTATTACTCGATATTTAGTTGAATTATCACAATGAAGAGGTGTCGAAACCCGAAAATTTTAAAATTTTGTACCTCAGGCCACTGATGCATCATGCGTGTTGGTAGCCATGCAGACGACAATAGTGTGATGGCAGTATTGCCAAATTGAATGAAGGATTTGGTTGTTGTGATATTACTCCAAATCCATGTATAGCTAAAAGATGATTCAACAAGGAGTTTTTCTTCGAAACGTTCACGACAGGTTGTACACTCCAGGTCCATGTAAAGAGTGTATCGACCTCTTTGCAGTAAGTGAAGCAAAAGTAACTCGCAATCCTCTTTGCTGCACTTCACTCGTAGATGATCGTCTTAAAAGTACCAAGTCGCCGTTCGGTAGAAAGGGGTCTTCCGTTATGTATTCATTTTTGGTGGTTAGAAATTGAAGCAGTTGAAGGTAAATGTGACCGGCATACGATTTCACAACGCTCGTAGCTCCTCCGCGTAGTATTTTCAAAAGTCGGAACAAACATCGTTTCCAAGATAGCACACTCTGATCTGCTATTCATCGACTGCAGTGGATGGGTTAGTGGTCGCGTATAGGGCAGCCAACTTCCATATATCGACAAACAAATACCTCAGAAACAAATCAGGGGGAATGAAAATACGAAAAATCTAAATACACTCAAAACAAAAACAACACAAATTTAATGAGAAAATAAAACAAACCAATTGAAAGTGAAATTAAAGATAAGCAGTAGCTGGTACGCTTAATTCTTCTTAGAATTAGTCTTGTATTAACATAGCTTGTACGAATAGGGGATAATATGGAATATAATAAGTCCCCCAAGGAATCCAAAATGAGAAAAACATGATTATCATTTTCAAATTTTTTGTTTGTTTTTAGTGATTTAAGACTAAGAAAGACCGGCCACCTGTCGTGTTGTTGATTGAAGTTTTTGTTGTCAATGACGTCATGAAAATTAAGTCATATTGCACTACTGCAATATGTAAACTTATTGCACGCTTTTTTGGTTGCTTTCTTAGGGAAATATTATGTTGCTATACAATAAAACAATATATATAATTATATAATGACGTTTGAAATGAAAAGTGATGAAAATGAGTACTTTGGCAATGAATACCGAAACAAAATGTGGAAAGGGAATATTCAAGAACTAGAACCTCCAAAATATAATAATTAAATAAAAAAAAACACGGTTAGTCAAATGAAACACAAACCGAGACAACGTGACAAAGACAAAGCCAACAAAGAAGTGTAAGGCTGAAGGAAGCGTTACTTATAGGAAATATTTGTAAGGAGCGTTGACAGGATGATTGTCTCCTGTGTGTGCATCAACCTTCATAAATGACATGTACAAAGTAAAAAAAGTAGCCGGGAATAAGCCAGGTCTCGTTAAATTTAAATTCGTACATTTTCGTAACTCTTGAGAACTAACATGACTATGAAGCCACATTTGTAGTGTCTATTGTATCTTAAATATCCAGCTGACTAGAATATAAAAGATGCAAGTACTCATTGAGGCATTTGGTTTGAGTTTAAGAACTCCATAAAAATAAAGTGAAATTAAACAGTTTAGAGATGTATCCTCTTGTTATGTAAAATATTTGTTTATTAAAAATCGGTTTCGTTAGAATACGATGCACAGCTGGTTGGCAAGTATGGGAGCACCTGGATTTGCTGGAAAACCAAACAACCAAACCAAATATTGCATGATGTATTGAAAATTGTTTGGTTTTAAAGAATGGATTGACTTTGAGCTTAAAATATTTATTATGGTGGCATCCGTTAAGTTCAGGATAGATAGCTGCGATTCACCGAGTTTTCCTAGAGAAAATAAACAATATATTTCACTCTAGGAAATGGCATCGTATTTACTGTAATACAGCTTACTCTACAAGCGATGTGAATCAAATGTGGATTCTTAAAAATTCAAAAGATCTCCTTGAACAGCTATCCTCAACCAGTCTTAACAATTGCCATAGCATTCAAACTTTTGATTTTTCTACACTTTATACAACCCTGCCACACAATTAACTTAAAACAGTAATTACAGATATAAAGCATCACTGTTTCTGCACAAAAAATGGAGAACGCAGATACACCTATTTAGTTATGGGGAAAGACAAGACATATTTTGTTAAGAACCACACTGATTCAA
>MJUU01008954.1:41792-54357 GCA_002080025.1 Modiolus philippinarum
CAGATTTCATGGTTCTATAAGTAAAATAAACGATAGTATAAAAGAAAATATTTTTATATCAGATGATTTTTAAGATTCAACAATCAGTACAAAATCACTTAAGATTAATTCAACTAGATCTGTTTGAATAAAACACCTACTTTGGAGTCTTGAATATTTGTTGTTGTCCACATCCAAGAAAGATAACTCTTACAAAGTGATAAATTAGGGAGTGTAAACCAGATCCTACACTGAACCTGGATATCACCTATTTACTTTTACTCGAAAACGCAAATTATGAGAAACTGAAATAGAAATTAGGTGTTTAAAGTTCATCAAATCAGAAACGGAAACCGCTATTCATAAAGTTTGTTTGCTATATGTTAATAATAGTTATCAAATATACTGGTGATTGTGGGTGCAAATGAATAGCTGATTTGCGGGTCATGGAAGGATTCGATCTTGACTGTCTTAAGTTCACTTTATCAGTTGTAAATTACTCCGTTCTAGATAAGCATTTGAAATAGGTATTCACTTGAGAATTTTTTTTTCATAGTTAGATTTTTGGTCTGCGGATTAATTCAGTCTTAATTGATTTATTTTTTATTTATTCACTTATATTTTTTTGTAATTTTTTAAATGTTATTTCATAATATCCTTTCGAAAGAGTTTTTTTATGTTACCATATACAAATTCAATGAAGTTTAGCATAAATAAGGTATCATAAGCAAGATATTTAGTCTGCAGTTTAAACTCAGTCTTTAAAAATGACCAAACAGTTCATTTTTTTCTTGAAATTTGTATTTCGTTATATCTTCCTGAGGGAATTTTATAGGTTGGAATGTACAAATTTTATGAATTTTAACATAAATAATGTTTGAAAAGTGAGATTTTCAGTTTTTTGTTTAAACTAAGAAAATTTTATTTCATCATTATATCTTTTTGAAAAAGTTTTATATGATGCGATATACAAGTTTCATGAATTTTAGCATAAATAACGTCTTAAAGGAAAACTTTCTTCATTTATGCTCAATTTTTAGAAATGTAAAACAATCTATTTTTTTTTTATTATTCTATTTTATCCCCTCTAATCAGTTTTATACGTTGCGATATAGAAATTTTCTGAATTTAAGCATAAATAAGGCATGACAAGTTAGATTTTTAGTCTGCAATTTAAAATATGTAAGATTTTAAGCCTGTGATTCCATGAATCTTAACATTGATTAAGTACGAAAAGTAAATTTGAAGTCTGTAATCTAAACTCAATCTTTAAAAACCCAAAACAATATAGTCTTTTGAAAAGATTGTTTCATATATCTTTATAAGGAGTTTTATATGTTTTATATGTTGTAAAATATAAATTTTATGAATTAAAGTATCGAAAAGGTTTGAAAAGCAAGATTTCTAGTCTCTTGTTTAAACTAAAATGTTTAATCTTTAAAATTTACCATAACAATTCCGTTTTTTAAGAATTTACTTCATGATATTCTTTTGATGGAGTTTTATATGTTGCGATATTACATTAATTTCAGCATAATTAAGGTTTGAAAAGTAAGACTTTTAGTATGTGGTTTATTTATGCGAAGAATCAAGAAATTTTTTTATCGCAACATATAAAACTTCTCCAAAAGGATCATGTGTTAACAATAAGTTTAAACCACAGACTTAAAATCTTACTGATCTGATCCATTGTCCGTGTTATGTCTTTGTTTCTTTTTTTTCCGATGTTGCCATTTTCCTTGGCTTGTTCGGTTCTCACTAACTTTTAAATACCCTTTTGATGCTAAAATTCATGAACTTTGTATATCGCAACATGTAATACTCTTTTGAAAGGATATATGAAATAAAATTTTCAAAGAAACTGAATTGTTTTGGCCTTTATAAAAATTGAGTGTAAAATGAAGACTTAATGCTCGCCTTAAAGATCTTATTTATGATAAAGGTAAGTGAGAACAGAACCGTCTATCTAAAACGAATAATCTATGGACCCAATGGCAACATCGGAAAACAAAAGAAAAGAGATACAACATGAACACGGCATAGAAAAGAAATGTAAAGACACACACATATACAAAGATGAACAACACAACAAAATTCATGGAATTTGTAAATTGCAACATAAATATAAGAATTATTCGCCAAACAACAAATTATGTATGTAAATTCTTTTGGTAATGATTACACCCAAAGAGCAAATTTTAAATCCAAATTGTAGAATTGATTACATATTTAATACCTAAAGTCTAACCACTTCTATAAAATTGCATTTATAAATAAATCTACAGTAAATATTTTAAAAAAGCTGAACTTTTAAGCCCATGAGACACTGATATGCATGCAATACAGAGAAACAAAACACAACTAATTCTGTATAGTATGGTTTCGGTTTCGGTCTCGGTTTCGGATTCGGTTTCGTCGATGAATAGTAAAAATGTCTAATAGACTACTTAAGCAAGGGTACGTTACAAAAAACGTTACAAAAACTTAAAGTCATCACTACAGAAGTTTTAAAGTCGACATCACGACCTTTTGGATCTTTTGGATCGCTATGGGATATCTGTTTCCCGTATGACAACACATCTTTCCCTAAAGTTTGTTGTTCCTCTATTGGATTTGACTTTACTACCGGAGTTTACATGTTCAACATGTCGATGTCTTATACGAAGCAGGAGATGCTTACTCTACCGGTACACCTGATCTCAACCATGTTTTTATTGAGTCCGCCTTGTTCATCTGTATATGTTTCTTCATTTTTCTTTTGCGTTCAGTACTCAAGTGATATCCATGTTTCGTAGTGTTTCCGATGTTGCCATTGTCCATGGATTGTTCGTTCTTTTGACTGACGGTTCGGTTTCACTTACTAAATAGCGTTATTGGATATCATTTGACTGTGAAACACCACCAAAAGAAATCTGAAGAACAGTTTCATTCTTTAAAATACAAAAAATACAAAAGTACCCAAGTTGCATGGGAAGGGAAATTTTGTTAGGCTGTACACGTATGTCAAGGAATAACCTCTCATCAACAACATTAGAATAAAATATGGTAATATCAAAAGCCATAACCCCAAAAATATCAGGGAGAGGTACTCAAAAATTGTCCGTACCAAGGACATCCACCGAGTGCAATACAGAGAATGAAGGCTAAGTATGTTTGAGTGGTTAGAATTTAAATAAAAATTGTAAATTTCTGTATAAAAAAAACAAAACAAATGATAAAATTTTCAAGTCAGCCAAGTCTGACTACTGGGCTAGTAAGTACCTCTGGTCCATCAGCTGTAGGATAGACCAGGTAGTTCAAAATACAAAAAAATTGCATAAAAATTTAAACAGGAAATTTTGTTATACTCTAAATGTGTTTCAAGGAGTAACCTCTAATTATCAGCATAAGAATCGAGTAAAAATGGAAAGCCATAACCAAAACATTTGCAATATAAAAATCTTTTTTTTTATTTATTCTTACTTTAAAACTTAACAAAATCTTGTTTAAAACTAAGGAGTATCTCCCTCATGCATAGCTCTGGCCTTAGCCTTGGCTTTTCTATTTAGATCCTTTTGGTTTTTTGTTTTCTGTGATCCTTAAACATATTTCGGTTTATTGACTTTCAATTATTTTGATTTTACCTGCACTGAAGAGACAAAAGTTGTCGAAATAAGAATATGTAGAAACTAAATTAACAGTTACCTCGGTATCGTTATTTAATTACGACAACTGAGATCAAGTTGTAGTATTTCATCATATTCACTACAAAATCGAATGAGTAGCGAAACAGTTTAAGTCAAGAAAGATAAACACATTTGCATTTGTAATAAGCATTTTGTGATATGGTTGTGTCTCTAAATATGTAATATTGTGTTTTTGTGATCTACACGCAAGTAAACGCAAATGAATTCATGTATCAGAGGAATTATGTAAAAAGATAAAAATAAATAAAGCTAAAAGGTTAAAAATATGTTGAAAAAAACCCACATATTTGTAGGAAAATTTTTTTCAACAAAAGGTAGAAATGGTAAAATTTTGAAAAAGGGTAAGACATGAATTTTACGATTTCCTTTTTTAACAAACAATATCCTGATAATCGGATTTTATAAGGTTAAGATTTATGATCTTCCAAATGTTTTAATTTGATCTGCACCTAGGAGAAAGATGTGGAATGGCCATTTGCAAACACTAAATTTACGGTAACTTCTGTATTTTGATTTTTATTACCAATGGGTCGATGCCTCTGCTGGTGGACTATTCGTCCTAGTGGGTATTCACCAACCCAGTAGTCAGTCCGATCCTTCAGTGCTCACCCGAAAACCCTTTTTTAAATAAAAACTTGCAATATCTAAATCCTATAAAATTTTNATTTTTTGAAATTATGGATTTCCTTTGTTTGGGTTCTAGTGCTGCTGATGAGGAATAAATTTCCGAAATGGCCATACAGCTCATTGAAATTAATGCAGTTGGAGTTAACATATGTGTTATGGTCTCATGTTCATTTACTAGTACTCCATATCCTTTCGTAAAATATCTTATTTTCATCTCTTTATTTATTTTTGCTCAATCAGATATTGCAATTTTTGGGTTCATAATTGTACTGTAGGGACATAAGTTGTCGAAATGGCCATCTGCGGATACTAAAGTAACAGTAACTTTGGCATTTGTTTATTATGTATCGACAAACGAAATTCAAAGGGAAAAGGCAATTTAAATGAACTATTAGAAGAATTATCAAACTTCTTTGAATTGTGATTGATTTTTGTATCATATATTCACTTCTATATAGCCATTCAAAAGATTTCAACTTAATAAATAAACAATGTAAGGATATAGAGTAAATGTCCATCAGACAAATTCTTTACAATAAATGGAATAACCAAGCAATGGAACATCGTCCTTTATTTTTATCATTCATCTTGATGTCACCATTGATGCATAAAAAGGGGTTAACAGGAAATATCTACAATGGCCAACAATTACATTTAAATGCTACAATCTACCAGGGAACCATACAGGAAAGCTACAAATATGTCAAAAATAGACATAAACAACGATAGAAATTTGGGACAGCCGGCACTTTCTTTAGACAATGAGGCATTAAACAATGAGCGTTGCTTATACCGTTTACGGTATCCCGACGTAAAGAAATAACGTTGAGAAAATTGGTGTAGTAAGAAGCGTTTTCAGTGATAAATAATTCAATACTTTCCTGGTAAAATATACTCAGCAAAAAAGTTAGGGATGTATTCAATAAAAATAAAGCATCTTTATCTTAATCCTGAAGCATGAACATGACTGCTGATCCGTTTGACATGAAATTTTGCACAGTGTATACACTAACCATTAACTGCAATTTTCAACTTTCAAAATTTGTTATTTTTTGAGTTTTCAAATAATAATGTTTTGCAAAACATTATTTTGCTTGGCATTGGCATTTTCATCGAGTTTGTTCAATCCATCTTTTGACTCTACAGATCTTGATTATAAAATTGTTGGAAATTGTAAAAAAAAACACACAAAAAAAACAAACAAAAAAAACAAAAAAAAACAAAAAATTGCAATTCACATAGTGATACCGTTTTGTTCTCCTACAAAAAATTCCAATTTTGTTTTGTTCATTTTCAACATCTGAAAGGGTATGGTTCACAGATTTGAATTTGACTAATACCGTCGTTTGAGTCACCAAGACACAGAATCTGTGGAATGCATCGGTTCCTTACGGAAATTTGATATGCTTTAATGCAGATAAATTTTGGGGTAAAAAAGCAAATTTCGGGAAGCACGACCAGATGGTAGACTGACCCAATACACTTTTTTCAAGTGTCTAACCTGCCAATCTGGAAAACACCAGAAACCAGGTTCCAAGACTTATAGGTTTGCTTATAATTTAGTCAAATTAAACAGTGTTATTAGTATCTCCCCCATGCAAAGCTTTGTCCTTAGCTGATTTTGGCTTTCATTTTAGATCAATTTGGTTATTTGTCCTCTATCAGTCCTCTATCAGTCCTCTTTAAGCATCTTTGACTTAAAGATATTCCAAATGATTGGATTTTATCTGCAATGAACAGACATACGTTGTCGAAATTGACATACATGTATACAAAAATTAACTTTACAGTAAGTTCAGTATTTAGTTTAAGCCGAACTTGAAACATTTATAATGGAATGGAAAACCATGATCCTTTACTGTTTTTGTTTAGTGTGTATTTGTAAAAAAAATTGAGATATAATATTGATTATTGAATACTACTTCCTGACATCTATTTCGCTCAACACTACCTTCTTACTAGAGAGTCATGTATGAAGTTTATATTTCAGAAAAGGCAACAAAATTAAAAGCAAAATCAAAATCGGTGTCATTGCATTTAAATATAGCAATTAAATAATTATAAAATCACGATGGAATTATGAAAATGCTTATTTCCATCACAAAAAAACTAATATCTTGTGCATTTACAGACGTATTTACAACATTTTCATAGGAAATCTATCGGACAAAAACTAAATTACATCCCATGTTTTGTATTGTTAACAATAGAAGGAGTTATTAGAGATGTTTCACATTTTGAAGAAACAGGACGTTAACGTATGGGGCTAGGTATGGCATAAAACGTTTAAAAGGCGAAAGAGAACTCACAAATTTGCACACTTCCAATTACAATGTTGAGATTGTTTCATTAAATAGGCGTGTGCTCCATTCTTCGTCAAGAGCTACGTCTTGTTTCGTCGCTTTCGTTTGTACTGATGACAAACAAAAGAGATGAACGAAAAAGCACTCGAGTTATCCTTCTTAAATTAAAATTAGATATTTCATGAATTTCTCATTACGGAATTTGTAATATCAATGTGAAAAACTAACAATCCGAAGCCAAAGTACAAAGTTCAATAAGATATAACTGGCAATGCTACATGCGCAAATACGATCAGTTCATGTTGAGAATTCCCTTCGGACCAAGTAGTTTATTTGAAATGGCAGTTAAGTAAATGCATATTTTGCTAGATTTTTAGTGTTAATCATATCCTTAAAGCTGCTTAGTCAGGGATTTGTTCAACCTTTGTTAATTTCACCCCTCAAGAAATTCTATGGCCGTCACCATAGCATCATTGAAAGATATGACGTGTCAGTATCCCAAATGAAAGTGGACATTTTCAGCTAGATTCACGTCTTCCCGGATTTGACTACCGACTTTGACATTTTCCCGGATTGAATCACTCACAGTGTGACGGGTGCTGTTAACAGAGCAGGACATGCTTACCCTTCCGGAGCACCTGATGTCACTCTCAGTTTCACTGGAGTTCACACTGTGAGTGCCTTTGTTCTGAATGTTGTAATTTCTGGTTCTGTGCTTTGTATCTGTCTAATGTCATTGTTTTTGTGTCTAACGTCATTGTTTTCTGTGTTCTCGTTTTTGTCCTGTCTTTGGACTCTGATTTTTGTGAATTTCACCCTTTGTTCCTTCGGTATTCTACTGCCGTTGATTCATTCAAATTTTATCGGTATAGATTTGTCATAAGATGTGAAATGTAATATATGGTATTATGGATCTTATCGAATGCTATTAATTGTTGAGATCTGCTGGCTTGAGGGGGAGGGGTCCTCTGTGGTAAAGTATGGCATATGATTTAATTGTTCGAAAATCCGCAAACATATTCCTATCGTGTATAACTTATTTCAGGCTATTCCGTCTTCTATTCTACTATTCACACTTCTCAATCAGTTATTTTTTACTTAAAACAGTGGAGTTAATTTGTAGAGTTATATAGTGATAACATTTTTTTTTGTCTGTTTGTTTGCCTTGTTATTTCTATGCGGTGACACACTTTATGATCGTCGAAATAAAATTTGACATGTGTATGAAAAAAAAAAACGAACTTCAAATACATATCATCATAGTTCAAATTTATATTCGATTGCCTGAGACATGTTCTTTTTTTGTAAATTTTGTATAAGCTTAAATACCGATCAAAAGCAATAGAGAACGTTATGGAATTGCATGCACGTATTTTCGATTTCGAATTTTTTCAATTTTTCAAAATTCTCTCATTCTATTAACTAAAGGAAACATCGTTAATCTAATAATGTTTCTGCAGTCAGAAAAGCAACGAAACGTCAATTTTAAGAATAAAAATTATATCAATTAGAATATTTTTTATCAAACAAGCAGACAAATCTGACTAGGATTTCAAATTGAATTAATTGGTAATTACCTTTATTTAAACGAAAATATTCACGTTAGAAAACATAAACAAAATAAGTGCAAAAACAATTTCAACACACAAACTACGCGCTTTCCGAAATCCGCTCTATAGATATGCTAATCTGCGATCCACTCATTTCTGTGTTCTTGTTATCTCACTTTGTCGATTATATATTTTTTGTTTTCTTTTTTTTTCGTTTTTTAATAGTATTTAATTTTATTTTCATTCATTTAATAGGTTTTTGTAGTTTGAAGAAGATATGAAATTCTAGAAATTAATATTTTTCCTTTTCTTATTCTTATTCTTTTTTTTACCGTTGCACGGAATTACTCGTTTGATAAAGTAAATTCACAGTGACTTCGGTATTTAGTTATTTGATAGCGAGATTTTGGTAAATAATTAACTGGTTTGTTATATTATTATATTGGGAAAAATTTGTTGAGGCTATTTTATCCTTTTGAAGTGCATAGAGAAAAAAATCGTATTACAAAAGTAGCCATGCTGTTAAGGAAGAAATATACCGTTCGCCGTGAAAGTTTTCATATACTCCATGATTGAAGCAAGTTTTATCCGCAATAGTTTTCAGTCAAGATAGAAAGTTAAAAAAAAATTGCGCTTCCGCTACGATTTAATCATTTCCATTTTCATCTTTAAATACTAACTGCGCATGAATTCGCTATGTGACCTTCTTTCGTACCCTAATATTTTAAATATTTATGGACTATTGATTTATGATTTCACAGATTTGGCAAGCTACAAGTGCCAATAACAGTCTTAAAAAGATTTGATTTTTATGTGAATAGTGTCTAATGTTACATATACCGTATAAGGCAATGATGATGATTATCACAAACTTAGAAATAATCTATGAATATTATTGGGAATGAATTGATATTTTTTTATGCTAAAGCCCCCCCCCCCCCTTTCGTGTCAATTAGGTTATGGTTTGTCGTGAACAGTTCCTTTCGTCGTGTTGTGTCGAGTTTCGTCGGAATATAAAACAACTTCCATTGCTTGTTTTACCAGGTATTTGTAGAGACTTTGTCTCATGTGCATTTCACTCCATATCCCTTCATTGATTACCTTCATTAAGTCTCTTTATGCTTTTAGACATATAAAATTATTGTTTGTGTTTTATCACTGGAGTTTGGAACAAATAAGAGGACAGAACTGATTTAACAAAAAGAACTTATTTTTCACCTTTTTCTGAAAAGTTTCATTAATATTCATAAAAAACAAAGAATGTAGGTTTTACTTAGTTTTTTTTCAAACTGTATAAAGTAAAGTCTTCTGTTTCTAAATTATTCTCTTCTTGTTGATTATTAAAATATAATATTATGTGAATTTAAACTGAAGAAGGAAAGAAATAATCAATTCTCCCCGACGAAAAATTTGTTTTCTTCGTTAAAGTATACACACACATGTACAAAATTTAAAATGATACTCCTCAACATGTATTATATATGACCCTTGTTATAAGTAATATGATCAAATAGCTTATCCCTTCACCTATCTTTCCAATTTACGTTTTGTCTCATTCCTTCCTTATAAACATATTGTCTTGGAGTGTGTAGTCAACCTGTATTGGGGTTTATTTCTAATATGCTAAAGACCTTTGGGTTCCTACCGCTGGTTTTTGCTAGTTCCGGAACAAAGATCGGCTATCCAAAGTTTTAGCGTTGTGTACACTGGTCTTTTATTGTTTTTTCTGTTGAATTTCCATAGTAGATTGTAGAATTTAATTGTAATTTTCACTCATTCTAGGTGTTTCCCTTTATTTTTTTTCACTTCATATTGTGTCAGTCGCATATAACAGATGAAACAGTTTCATTGAGAGAAGTTTATGTACAATGTAGATTTTTTGGGAAGTATTTGATTGTTTGAACTATGTCCACCACCTAACTGAATACAGATTGGCCAGAACTTTACTATTATAATTCTTACTCTATATCAACAGCCACATACTTCTACCCCTGTTCAATGTAATCCGGTCACATCATGTTTCGCTTCATTATAACTTTACCAAACAACGGCAGTAGAATACCGAAGGAACAAAGCACAAGATTACACAAATCAAAGTCCAGAGACAAGGCAAAAGCAAGAACACCAAAAGACGGAAGACCAAAGACACCACATGCCCACAAAACACACGAAACAAGTTTTAATACTCAATTTTTCCAACTTCTGGATCACAACCACGAGCTATAGAAATAGCACCTCCAAATATAGGTAACACAATTAGATTTTGTGGAATAATGTCCTTTATTTGAAAACGTTAAATATGTACAGCGATCATACATTTTTACAAAACAGAGTTCACCAAGGCCAGTTTCAGACAGAACAAGTATACATCGTATAGACATGAGCAGTTGAAATAATTACTTAAAGGTACAAATATTGAATGATTGTTGGATAATAGTATAATAAGTATGGATTATGTTCCAGTACCTATTGCAAACTGAAATACAATTTTATATTAACAAAACAAATTTTTCAGAATGTCGGTGCACTCGATTTAACTCCCTGCAGATTTCACAAGATTGTTTCATGTTATTCCCTTAGTTTGTGCTTTTAACGTATTGTGGAGTAAATGCACATGAGACAAAGTCTGTACAAAAACATGATTAAGAACAAGCAATGGAACAACACCGTTATTGTTATTCTTCATCTAGAAGTCACCATGGGGCCTTTGACAATGAGCTTTGCCCACTCCTCACAGTAAGTACAAGACGCCCCCTAGAAATCTTCGACACCTATTTGGGTATGTATGTTACACTTTCCCTAGTATGTATATACATTTGTACTTTATTTTGCGTCCTTTTGTACACAGTGTGTCTGAGGCTGAATAAACAAAATAATAAGCCTTATTTTTTCTTAAATATTCAAACAAATACAAATTTATCTTGACACTATAAAGTTTATTGGAAAATTTTTTTGAATCGCTGATATTTTTCCAAACATGAAATGATGTTCTAAAGGTAGAAAACTTTCTATAAAAGATCAAAATGTTTAGTTTTGTTTATTTGCCTTTTTTCTATCTACGAGGGTTGTCCGTAAAGTTCGTGGATAAATAAAAATAAATACAACATATTTTACATATTCATAAATCTTAACCTCGTATGAATTCAGATATGTGAAAGTTGATGCAATCTTACATTCAAAATTGCAAATTTGACTTCGTGAAAAAAACCGGAAAAGTGACCCAGAACTCAACAAATATTGCATGTCAAAAGTAATACCTGATATTCATTGATTTGTGGGTATTCTGTAAAACTCAGTGAATTGTCAAATTAAAATGACATTGTAGGTGTTTCCTGTTATCTTTTTTATTCCATTGCCATCTTTATATTATATTCAACATCAAAATTGTAAAATTTTAACTTCAAAAGATTTGAAATTGCAAACTAACTTGGGTTTGAATATTTCAAGACAGAATCTGCAATTCTATAAACCTGACGTTTTTTAAACAGCGGAGCAATGAAGGGCGTCTAGATTTGCTCAGACATCGGGAAACATCCTCAGATAAAAACAAAATTCGCAAGGTATCTTTAGAAAGCATGGGAACCTTTGTTTTCATTAATTATCAAGTGGTAAAAATATTTTTACACATAAGGACCGGTACATAAAATATCTTAAACAGGAAATTTTTCATAAATCGCATAATTGTAAGTTCGGGTGTTATTGACTGTGATCGCCGACTATCAGTCAATGAAGTTGGCATGTGGTTTTTTAATTAAAAAAATTCACGCACAAGAAATTGTATCAAATTCCTATTTGTTAAAATCTCAGCTGTTTCACTTTTTATTTTTAAATTGTATGTGAATCAGGAGACATTTATTGCTGTGACAATTTCGGACCTGTAACATTTCAAAATCACATTTATAAAGAACATTCAGTTTCTGTTGGAGTAAAATGTATCAACAAAGGCAATTATACGCTTGCCCAAAAGAAAGAAAAGAAAAAAAATGCCTGTAACTGAACTTCTGCAGCATTCAGCTTTCCCGATGTGCTAACGATACAAGAGTAAGACGGAGACATATTAATACAATGTTAAATACTTACGCAAAAAAGTGTGATTTCCCCGATGCGTACATTGGAATCCCAGGGGGTTACTAGGTAATTTTTCGGGTAGGATACGCCAAATTGATATCAGAAATATACCCCTAATTTCTATACTCATACAATACATAAAACACCCGCTAAAACATACCCCAAATTTATATAACAACACTAAATTCTAAGGGCCCATATTTATACATCAATGATTTTTACATCAGAGTTGTGAGTTTAAAAAAATAAAATGATAAAAAATAAAAGAAACAAAGCATTAGGTAAAAGAACACGAGTTATGTTGTGTCATAGATTATATTTTTAACATTTTTGCATTAAGTCTTTTGATACC
>MJUU01008954.1:54549-72585 GCA_002080025.1 Modiolus philippinarum
AAATGTATACACATTCTTTTTTTCTTTATGAGAATTAATATACATATATTTCAAACACGCAAAATTTATATAATTCTTGCAAAAAAAAAAAACATTACCCGAATTTCTAATTCATTCGCTATTCGTCAGTGCACCCGTATATAAGAATATAAGAATATTTATTGTTACAAAATGGTCCCTCAAAGGAAATAATTACATGATATATATCCCCGTATATCCCTGGCCTTGAATATTAAAAATTCATAATGATATGGATGGATACTATCGTTCGAACTGCGTTGCGATTAAGTGTGTCCCCTTTGTATAGTTTTTTTTTATTTTTGCGCGTATATAGATGTTTTAATTGTACATAACACATGTTCCTATCATATGAAAAATGTAAATGTTGATACTGATGATTTTTTTTTTCAATAAATCTATAGCCTTTTCAAGCGATGTCAGATTTTCACAATTGATTTACATGTATTCATTCAGTTCAAATGGGGTTGAATTGCAAAGGGGCATTGCTATTATAATATGTTCTTATTCAAATCACACTTTAAACCTGTTTTCTCAGAAGCTTCCATGATGTTGTATTCTAAAGCAAACGTATTCAGCTGAAGGAGTCGTGTGCGTGGGTTATTATCCTTCGGACAAATGCTCCCGGATATTCAACTTTGTAATGACATAATGATGAGTACGTGTGCTTTGATCGCGATGACATTTGGCATACTTATGCATCTAAACATATTGTAATTGAAAATATTAGTTCCAATCTAGCAATTTTTATTCAGATTGTCCACGAACTTGATGGACAACCCTCGTAAATATGTTCAGGTGTTTACCTGTGTATTAAAAAGTTTCATCAACACTTAAAAGACACGGGGGGGTCACTTCAGGTGGAATTAGGTACAGGCCTGCCGCTGGCATTTTGAAAATACCCCCCCCCTCTTTCATATAGTTCCCTCAACAAAATATTGACCTATTCATAAAGTAAATTTAAAAAATAAGCAACCCAACTGTATAGTAAAAATGTGTAATTGGAGTCAGAAAACCATTAATTTCACAACAGGAATGTTCTTAAACATCAAATAATGATACTTAATTGATTACAGCAACCAGTAATGATTCTGGTCATTTGGGGTTAAATTACGACCCATTTATATACATGATGTCAAAAATTACTACCCATTCATATAGGTGACAACTTCGAAAAACAGGCCCATTCCAGCGGCACGTCTGTATATACCTCTGTATAGGAAGTGACCCCCCCCCCCCCCCCCCCCCCCCCCTCCCGTGTTAAAAGACAAATGTTGCCAAAATTGCACCTTTCAAAACTTGTATTCTTATCGTCGATAAATCATTTTCTCACATGATATGTCAAGTTTAAACCATAGATAAATTTTCATATTCAACATTTGTTGAATAAAGCCCCGTGCTATTTCCCGCCAAATCTATTCGGAATACAATTCTCGGTGTTTATGTTTTATCGTTAGAGAAAAAAGATTACAATGCTTTATCCCAATTATTTTTAAATGCTCGGCAAGTCTCGCAATTACAGTTTTAAAATTTAACTATCTTCAGTGGATAAAATATGGTAATGAACGGGATCTTGTGATGTAATCTATATTTACCTGTCATGTTATTAGTAAAATTCACACACCACATAAATCTATTAGGATAATCAAATATTTTTTAATGTTTATGCCTATATTAGTTGTAAATAATTAAAAACATTAATTATTGAAATTTACTAGTAAAACTGTTTCTTATGTAATCAAAAATGCAATTATTGTTTATTTACAACATAGACATTTTCCCTTGTCAACATGGAGTGTAAATTAAAACATCTGATGTTTTTATTGGAGATAAAACCATGAGTGCCTTAGTTCTGAATGTCATGTTTTGGTTCTGTTCATTGTGAATGCTTCATCCTGTGTACTCTTTGGCCATGTCCATTTTTGTGATAATCATATCCCTTGTTCTTTTGGTATTCTATCACCGTTGTTTTAAAACAATACATATTTATACTCTTTTTATATATTTAAAGGTTTTTACCAAAGTTACAGTGATCTTTATTCTCTGTCGTTGGCTATTTCGACAACTTATGTCTTTTCAATGCAGATCAATCAATACATGTGAAAGATTAAAAACAAAATGTTGTGTGAAAATTGATAGGGAACAAAAAATCAATTAGATCCAAATAAAAAAAACTTCAGCTACGGATAGAGCTTTGCAGCAGGGAGATAACCATTAGTTTTAAACACAATTTTCTAAAATGAAGACAATGCGATATAATCTTTTCTTCGTTAATTGCGAGTTTACTAACTAAAGAAAATTGGTTTTCAAGCCAGTCAGAAGTACTTACTACTATGTTGGTGAATACGGTCATGGACTAACAGGTCATCAAAAGAGGCATCATGTAAGTGGTTAAAAATGATTCAGTACCTAAATTACTATAAGTTTAGATTCTGTAGATGGCAATTTCGACATTAAAAATGTTGAATGTCCGGCTATGATATAGCAAATCCGAAAAACATGCGACAATTTTAAATGACTTCTCATTACATGAGAACAATGGGTTGTCGATGAGTCTTTAGAAAACATTATTGAATTCACGGAAGAGAATCTCAAAAACTCGTTCACAGAGTTTCAAATACCATAGATGAATATATGTGGGGTTAATGCGACAATGAGTGATTGATACGATAGAATCATATACATTAGTGCGTGGTATACAAAGATTTAAAAAATCAAAACCACCTATAATATATGTTTTACAAATGAAGTGGGAAAATAAATTCATGTCAGCGTAATCAATTTAACAAAAAGGCGACTGTGATTTTAAATCAGTATACGCCTTAACCACGTGATATTTTGACAGAGCATGTATCTGATTGTTATCAAAGAAATAACCAAGATACTTTATTTTGTGAAAATTGTGCTTAGTTGTAGATTAACAAATCTTACCTTTGTAATTTGAGTAAAAAGACTGTCCCCTTGGACTTCTCTTTCAGTAGGTAACGCCTCAAGTCCGTAGATTGAAGCAATCACAAGCAAAACTCCAACCTTGGGAAGTAAATTACACATTTTATGGACTTATTTCAAATTGCAATTCTTCGAGAACAATAAACAATGCTTCAAAAAACTATAAAATGAAAGTATGCTGCGAATTTATTGTTTTTATAGTAGAGAAAACCTGCGCAATATGTCTTGCGTGTAATCGGTCGATCACAGCAAGATAGACCTCACGTTTCCCATACTAATTAATTAACAATCATAAATCCACTTGGAACATAATAAATCTTTATAAGACTTTTGTTTTATAATTGAAGCATTCCCAATAAGATATTAGAGAACGGTGTGTTGTCTTTAACGGACTTCTCAGACTTCCCCCCGGAAACAATTAGTGAGCTTACCGAAACTGTTCAGAAAAATAGTTATCTTGTGATTTCCCTTAGGACATGATTTAAGCTGAATTATACTTATAAAGTCTCAAGTCTTACGTGGGCTGAATATCCAGTCGACACTGCTATTTCACAGCATTGCTAAAATGAAAAGATGTTTAAAGTAAAATATTTTAAGTCTGCGAAAACGAAAACACTTCATGTATGATTTTGCAACAAGTTTTATGATATTTTACTCTAATTTGCAAAGGCTCCTACAAGATCTCAAACAAATGTATCAATGATTAAATTTTCTCTGTAATCCATTTTCCAACTTCATGTAAAATTAATGAAAGTAGATATTTTAGATTTATAAGAATAAGCATGGATTTATCCTAGGCACGTATATTCTAGATTACTAATCAGCCACGAATTTATTTTATTGACATTTTATCATTTTAATTGAATCAGTATCCAAATTAGAATTTTTGTAATTGACGGAATTTCTTGAAAAGAATAAATCACAAGGACAAAGAAAATATCTAAAAGTAATATCATCGAGGGGATACTAATTCAATACAAATTATCATAGAAGTAATCAGGACTTACGAAATTTAAGAAATTGGCATATGTGTATGAATATGTAAATAATATTGGTACATATTGAAAAAGAAACAAAGGTATCTGTATTCTAAGCTAAAAAGTGAGAACTGAACCGTTAATTAGTAATTTCATTTATTTACCAAAGGGTCGATGCCTTCGTTGGTGCACTGTAAGTCTCCGAGGGTATTCACCAACTCAGTAGTCTGTACTTTGGTGCTGACCCGAAAACCGATCTATTTTTAAACTTGCAATATCTAAGTTTAAAAAAAAAAACTTAGGAGTATTCCCTTCATGCATAGCTCTGTCTTTAGCTGCGTTTCCGCTTTCCTTTTTAGATCCCATTTGTAATTTGTTCTCCATCAGCTTTTACACTTATTGCGGTTTATGGACTTCCAAACGTTTTGAAATATGGTCTGTACTGAAAAGACATAAGTTGTCGAAATATGCATATGCAGAAACTAAATGAACAGTTGCTTCGAAATTTGTAATTTTTTACCACTGGGCCGTAGGTACTCGCCAAAACCATTAGTCAGAACTTCGATGATGTTTTCTTCCCATGGTCGATCCCACTGCTGGTGAACTGTTAGTCCCCGAGGGCATTCACCAGCCCAGTAGTCAGTACTTCGAGGCTGACTCGAAAGCCGATTCTAATTGGAATCTTACAATATCTAAGTTTTTGTAAATTTTTTTTGAAAACTAAGGAGTATCTCCCTCGTGCAAAGCTCTGTCCTTAGCTGATTTTGGCATTACATTTAGATCATATTGGTTATTTGTTCTCTATCCGTTTTTAAACATCTTTGAGTTGATGGTCTTCCAAACGTTTAGATTTTATCTGCACTGAAGAGACATAAGTTGTCGAAATGCGCATATGCAGAAAGTAAATTCACAGTAACTTCGGTATTTAGTTATATAACTGTTGGAAATAAACTTTCATCTTTCAAGTTGAAACTAGAAAATGACATGCCCCTGTGCAAGGTTTAAATTGGTGTGTGATTTCTTAGTAATGATATTTGTGTCTGTAAGATACACATGAACCGAAATCCGATTTATATTGAAACTTGCAATGTCTAAATTTTATAAAAGTTTGTTTAAAACAAAGGTATATCTCCAACATACATAGCTTTGTCCTTCACTAAACTTTGGCTTTTCTGTTTAAATCCTATTGGTTATTTGTCTTCTTTTGGTTTATAGACTTCAAAATATGATCTGCGCTGAAGAGACATAAGTTGTCGAAATGTGTATATGCAGGTATGCAGAAAATAAATCAGTGGCGGATACAGACTTTCTGCTAAGAGGGGGCCCGACCCATATTTTTTTCATAAGAGGGGGCCCGGAACCAAATTTTCCGAAAAACCCCTAGGAATTTTAAATATTTTCCAACCTAAGGGGGGCCGGGCCACCCTGCCCCCCCCCTAAATCCGCCACTGTAAATTAACAGTAACTTCGGTATTTTTATTAAAAAAGACAAAAACAAGCAAAAAAAAAACAAACAAACAAACAAAAAATAAGCAAAAAAAAGCAAAACAAAACAATAAAAACAATTCAAATCAAAAACAAACAAAAAATGACATCGCCGGAAAAACAAAGACGATATAAATCGTACAATTATTACACAGAAAATTTAAAAAAGGACACAAAGAGGCTATGTCTTATCTGCGTTTACTCCATATTTTCATTTTTATAAGTTGCAAATTTTCTTATGTACACGTGCTTTAAGGAGTAACCTCTCATCAGCAGCATCCATTTGAATCAAATGATATGGAAATACATAATTCAATAATATTTAAAAGGACTTACTCTTTACCATGTGTTTACACAAAAATGCATGATAATTTACCAAAAAATCACATGTGAACACACTGTTTTAGTATTTTATTTTACGTTAATTATAACATTCTATGACATTAGAAGTTAGATCAAACAAAGTTAAAGAGATAGTCACTCGTACACGTGCCGAGGACATATACTGTCTTGTCTTACGTAACATTTTTGCGTCATTTTGTTTAGTAGTATGCTTTCAAAAAAGCTAGTCTCATAGATAAAATGTGGGAAACGAACTTTCCATTTTTCATTCAGAATAGCTATGAAATATGCGTATAGTGATTATAAAAGTCAGAAGATGCAACTCATTATATAATACATGACAAAATCTAAATAATTTGCATCTCGCACCTGATCCCTTAATAGGAAAATTTCAGATGTATACGTGTTGCCAGAAATAACTTATTACATTTTCGGTCTCCACGAAAATAATTTATGATATTGATTAACAGTGGTTAGCATATCTGGAAAATGTGTGTTAATTGAGCATTCATGCTATGTGCTGCCCCCGCAAACATTGCATTTTAAACCCGAAAAATTTTTTCAAGTCAAAACTCTATAGTTACAATTTCAAAAGACCGATGTTAATAAAAATTTAAGATACTCTTTTCCTGCATCATTTTGAGTTCCATCATCTTTATTTTTTTATTTTTATTTATTATTATTATTAAGGTCTTTCCCGTTTCAGACGGAAAGACCTTTCTGTATTTCTTCTGTTTATTATTATTCTTTTTTTTTTCCGCCGTTTGTTTTTTTACTTTGCCAAAAACAGTTCGCGACATTTCATTTTGATACTTCATATAATAAACCAATAAGGGAAAAGCTATTTCAAAATGAGGGCCACGACCGAAAACTTTTTTCATTACAGAGTTATCTCCCCGAGTGCCGCTTTTCTTGTTATCAGTTAAACTAAGAAACCGTAACCGATATCAAAATTCTGAATGGGGGAAAATGTTTCTTTCATCCTCAGGATGATTTGTCCTGCAAAAAAATTTTTTGGGGNATTTTTTTATTTTTATTTATTATTATTATTATTATTATTATTTTTATTATTTTTTTTTGGTTTCAATGAATGAATGATTTTTATTTGCATTGGAAAAATCTCAGTTGTAGAAATAGCTTGTAGAACCGTAATGCATCGGCAATCGATTGCCAAAACCAAAACAGCAGAGCAGGTTAAATCTGTAATGATAATTAGTGTAATGACTGTATTCTGAAGCCGAATATTTTTTTTTTCTTCAACTAATATATCTTGAGAAAACAAATCGGCATATAAAGATTTGCAGTTGACTTATAAAAAAATTATTAGGGCATAAATGTATACATGTAAAAGATAGATTTTTTGCATTGACACAGTTTTAATCTTTATTCAACCTCCTGTTTTCAATTCATGTTGTGTCTGTGTTGCCATGTATTATTATTTTTTTTTTCAGGGGGAATTTCGATTTTTTTTCTTTTAGATATAAGCTTAATTATCTATATATTGGGTTGGCAAAGCTTATAATAATATATTTTTGAATTTTTCAATTATTTGGAATGCTCATTTGTTTGACACTGGTGTAAGTTAAAGCCAATTTCTTTTTTTTTTATAAGAATTTTACTAGTCTCATATACTTCTGATCTTCAAGTTTCTTTGTTTCAAAGTTTTTTTCTCTCATAATTGTCTGGCAACTCTACTAAGCCTTTATTTCTTCTAATGTTAAACAATTAAATATATTTATTTGGTCTACTTGTAATTGTAATTAATGTTAAGTGTGGACAGTTAATACAATTATAATAAGTCTAGTCAATTGTTTCAGTGGATGTCAGTAATAAAGATAAAGCTCAGTACTTTTGTGTGGTACAGTTTTGATATAATAGAGGATTATATCTTTATTCTAAAAAAATATTAATCATGAACAGGTTTGTTTAAGACTAGTAGGGGTTCGTGTAGGATTCATAATTGTCAAGAAAACAAAATTAAAGACATAAACTTAGACGCGATTACATGGAATAAATCTAAAGCTGCTGAAAATTCAGTTTTGACAGATTTCAATTTCGACAACTTATGTCTCTTTAATGCAGATCTTATAAATGTTTTAAAGTTTTAACATCTGCCCAATACTTGAACAGATTGAACAATAATGGATCAACAATATACCTATCTTCAATATCACATAAAATTAAATCTACATAAACTCAAATATCAAGCAGTGTTTAAACTGATAGATAAGAAACAGAAATGCAAGAAATCATAAAAATACAATTTCTTTTGACGAAGGACGAGATCTCAAAGCACAACGTTGTAATTCCTTTTAGTTACTTGGTTTAACCTCATACAGATCCATTTTTTAAAAGTTCCATCAACACGTTAATCTACTGAAGATTTGAATTCGTGAACATATTGTTTAAAAGATCTCATACTTCATGAGAAATTAAAATAACCTTATATGACTCCTCAAACAGCGGCAGTAGAATACCGAAGGAACAAGGGAGAGGTATTTACAAAAATCGAAGTCCAAAGACATTGCCAAAGCGTAGACACAGAACACAACGAAACAAAGGAGCGTTAATTACAAAAATCGATGTCCAAAGACATTGCCAAAGCGAGGACACAGAACACAATGACGCTATACAGATACAAAGCACAGAAATAAAAATTACAACATTCAAACTAAGGGCAATCACAGTGTGAACTCCCATGAGAGTGACATCAGGTTCTTCGGAAGGGTAAGAATGTTCTGCTGTGTTAACAGCACCCGTCACACTGTATGTGAGCCAATCTAGTCAAAATCGGCAGTCAAAACCGGGAAGACGTGAATCTAGCTGAAAATATCCCCTTTTATTTGGGACACTGACACTTCATATCTTTCAATGATGTTATCGTGACGATCATAGAATTTTTTGAGGGATGAAATTAATATAGGTTGAACAAATCCCTGACTAAGCAGCTTTTGGAACAGCGTTTTGCTCTGTTCAAAAATCACTGTACAACGCTCGACAGTGCAAAATGACTCCAATGAAGATCATTCCTTTGTGAAAAAAAAATGAAATTTCGGCACTAACCGTAATTTAATTCATGATTTTTGCTTAGCATTGTGATGAATATTTCTATTCACTGTCTATGATCTTTCAATAGTAATTGTTGTTGAGTTGATAATGCTAATGTAGTAAAACATTCAAGTTTACAATGTTTCAGTTGCTTTTGCACATGCCATGTCTTTTTGACCACTTGACAATACTGTTTTTATTTTTTTTTGCTTTTTGGTTTTGTTTTATGTTTTTGTTTTTGTTTGTGTTTTTTTTTTTTGGCTATATCCCCATTCATATATTGCATAATAGATACTGTTTTACGGAGTGGATTTTTATATTCTGATTTTAAAGGACAAAAATGTGTGAAAGAGTGGATAACGATCAAATGCCTTATAAAGCTTTCCGGTAAAACTAAAATTAGCTTCAGACAGAGGTTTGCGCCAGGGATATTCTTCATAGATTTTTTTTTTAATTTCTCAATTTAAGATGTTGAAGCTCGTTTATTAAATACGAAATCAAGGAAGACTTGATGTTGTCTTAATGAAGAATTCATACAACAAAAGTTATTTTTCCTTTCCATTTGATATTTCTCTATCTGTCATCAATAATTCATATGTGCTCTGAAAATTTATCTATAATAACCCAATTCTGTGGTACAGAACTTAATAAATATAGTTTTCACTATCAAAGCTTTAAGAACTTTTAGGTTTTTAGCTCTTAAATATTATTTTGTCAGATATGTTCAGCTTTTGTTTATTTAGTACCTTCAGACTTCTATGGCCGTTACCACAGCATAATAGTTAGATATCAAATGTCAGTTTCACAAATAACAACCGACATTTTCAGCTAGGTTCATGATATCCGGATTTGACGTACGTAGTGTGACGGGTGCTGTAAAAAGGTAAACAGACCAGGACATGCTTACTATTAAGGAAACCTGATGTCACTATCGATTTTATAGGGGTTCAAACTGTCAGAGCTTAAGTTGTAAGTGTTGTCTTGAATATCACACTGTTGTATCGTTTGTTTTCGTCGGTGATTTTTCTGTACCGATTTGCCCCTGCTGTTATCTGCATAGTTAGGAGATTTACCTCTTTTCAAATATTTACCTTGGTACTGTTTGAGGGTGACAGAAGTAACACGTATCATGATTTTTGATTGGTTACGTCTAAGAGTTAGAAAATGACATTAACAAATGGGATACCGGAGAAATCTTCAAACGATACCTGCCTTACTTACCACACTGTGACGGATGCTGTATAGGAGGCAGCACACGTTTACCCCTTCAGCAAACCTGTGTTTTTGCAAAGCATTGTATAATGAAAACATATTTCAATTTTACAAAAGAGCCTAGCTTGGATTTTATTAAGTCCAAAAATTTTTAGCTAAGATAGACATAATTTCATGGCAGACATAGAAACAGAAAAGATAGACTTGAAGAGAAATAACTGCAGAAGCAAATCAAATTGGAATTGTTTGCCTGTAGGATAATTGTACTTTTCAACACTGTGCAGAACTTTTGCGTTTGATATTTCAGAAATATGCCAATTTCTGTTAATCGACATATATTATCTAACATGCATATATTTAGGGATCGACCATTTAACTTGAAAATCGGGTATGGTTTTTATTTCTCTGCAGAATTTTTTTACGCAAAAAAATAATTTTTAACTCATATCAACAATTTTTTTTTCAAAATTATCATCATTTTTTTGGGACAGAAAGCCTCCTTCAGAATATTCTGATTCATCATTTTTGCTGCCAAAATATTTTTTCACATAAAATCAACTTCTTGGAGATAGGATGTTGTCTCCATAACATTTACCAAATTTCCTTTCTTTTTCATATTTAACATATTTTTGGGGAAACACCATAGCCCATTTCTTTTTTAAATTTAAATGGTCGGTCCCCTAAACCGAAAAATTATATCATGAAAAACACAATCAGGGTTATCACATCCCATTATGCTAATTTTACTTATATATTATTTTCTTTCACTGTGTTATTCCTCTTCCCATTCCACAAATACATCGGCAAACGAATACCGAAGCAAGAACAAGGAAAGGGGAAATTTAGTTTTCTCAACTCCAGGTATTATCGATTTCATCTGAAAGCTAGTCGAAATGCCCCTTGCAAAATAGAAACCTTCCCCACTTCAGGGACTTGTCAAGTTAAGTTTGTACATTTCTCAATATGTCAATGTACTTTGAGAAATGTAGAAACGGTTAATGACAAGTGGGGAAGTTAGTCAAGATTATCAAGATGAGTATATTTCCCTGAACCAAGAAACATAGCAATTTGTGCTATATAAAAGACAAATACTTATGGACATTTGTGTTACTGTTATATTCCCCGACTTGGAGGACTACAGTAAATCATCAGGGACACTGTACAACTTTTTAATCCGACAAAGGCAAATTATGCATGTACGGTAGATACCCTGTTGCTTAGAGTTTATATGAAACAATTACTTTCTATGTACCCAAAGTCACGATTTATTAATGAATGAAATACCCATAAATATGAAAAATTCGCCAAACATTCTTCCTTCTTATCGTCTGCTTATCAACAAACTGGTTTCACAGCTGGTTCATGAGGTCCCTGAGCACTGTTCTTCGTAAGGGAAGTTACAAAAAGGATCAAGAATAAACTCCAATGAATCTTAGTTGTATACTTTTATTAAATTTTTATAAATTTTTTTCAAACGTTGTTTCCGATTATTGTTGAAGCAAATATTATTACGATCAGTTGAGATTTGATTTGATCACGTGACAATTAATCTAAACTCAAAACGGTTGTAATTAATCATTTAAATATAATGTTATTTTAAAAAGTAGATCCATCGGCAGCGGTAGGAGTTTAAGATTTGATATTTACCTAAAAATTTCCTATTTCCTCATTTCACGTTAACGTTTTGGTTTCGAGAGTTCCACAAAATTTTCTCATTTCCAGTGGCGAAAATTTCAAAGGCACAATCACTCCTACCATAGGAGCTTCGCTCGCTTATCAATTAAATTAATAAATAATTTTAATCATTTACTATCCTTCTCAATTAGGAATCAAATTAACTATTAATGATTTCGGTAACTAATTATTTTATTACCAAAAGGTTGAGGCTTGTAAAACGCAAAGATTATCATTAACAGTCAAGTAACTCCGTTCTGAAGAAAATAAATAAAGATTTCTATTTGTCATCCAGACAACCAATTCGACGATTCCATCTGATTCGCAGCCTAAAATAGAAATCAATTTTCATTTAAATTTTGACTTGATTTGGCGGCCATCCTGGGAATGCCGGCCATTTTGAAAATTTTGAATGCATAGAATACAATTTCAGATGGTGATCCAATTTTGTGCAAAGTTTGAAATCTATTCATTCAACCATTTCAATGATTGCTCGGACAAGAATTATTGGAGGAAGAAGAAAAATCAGAATAATAACTAGATTTGCAATTGTAAAAGCAGAAGAAACGTAGAATAACAACATGCCACTCCCACTACGTCCTGTGTGACATAATGATAATAATAATAATAATAATAATAATAATAATAAGAAGAAGAAGAAGAAGAAGAAGAATGATAATCAGAAGAATCGTAGAATAACAACATGTCACCCGGACTACGTTTGGGGTGACATAGAAAAATAATTGGATAGCTCAAATATTTAAGATTTGAGAGGTATCTGCCGAGTACAAAGCTATATTCTTAGCCAATTTTGTTTTTATCTTTTATTATTCTTTTGTTTATGTTTGGTACAATGGTACTTAGTGTGAAAATTTCAAACATGTTTTGTAATGTGCTTTATTTCGTAACAATGTATGACTGGCGTTTTTAGCGCCAGACTAAAGTATGATTATACTATCATCATAGGATTTTAGTCATTAATAAACATATTCATATTTTCTCCAAAAAAATTATGGTAAATTAATAGTCAGTCCTCATATTACAGTAAATATTTTTTTTCTAATTCCATGGGAAATCGGTTTATTTTTTCTACTCTTATTTCACGCATTAAAACGCTGATCATGATCACTTCCTCATACAGACAACAACTTTAAAATGCTGCTTTATAAACAAAAACTTATCTCTGACATATTTGGTTCTATTTCAGACAAAGAAGTAGTATTCTTGTTAGTTCTGTTATTCGTTATTTTTTTTCTCGTCGCTTGTTACAACTCTTGTTTTAATTTTTGTTTGTTTTCAGTTTCCATTGCCTTGTCCTTAGATGAGTTTGGCTTTACAGTTTAGACCCTAGTGGTAATTTGTTCCCTATCAGATTTTACACATATTTCGGTACATTGATATTCAAATGTTTTGATTTGATCTGCACTGAAGAAACATAAGTTGTCGAAATGCGCATATGCAGATTCTAAACTAACAGTTACATCGATATTTTGTTATTTATGCTATCCCGCCTTATGATGTTTAAATATATAACGCTCTTGTTTTCAACTTCATCATGATAACACAACTAAAAACAAGAAAGATGCCATAAACAAAGAAAAACAATGAACACAAAACTAAATGTCCGATAAATGCTTTATGATCTTGAACTCAAGAATATATTCTCCTGAGTTTTCAGTCTCGTTGAACGTTCGCTTATGAATAATTCTTAAAACTTGCCTTTTGAGTAAAACGTTTTATTGATTTATATTAAATGATGATCATCCCAAAGGGTGCAAAAATTATGAACGACCAGTATTTTTCAAGGAATAGAAAATATTAAATTTTGAACCAAAATTGACCATTAATCTCAGTTAGAAATAAGCCTATTTAGGGGTAGGGGTAATAAGATCATATTTCAAGAAAAGTATGCATCTTATTCATATGATGTCTTTTCTAAGTTCTTAAAGATATCATTGTCCAACTATTTAAAAGGAAAATGGCGAAATTTTACTATTTCGTAGATGGAATATTTGAAAAACACTAAAAATACCGAAATAGCATAAAAAAGAGTAAATTTATGAATGATAATGAATGAAAAGTTATGAATTTAACAGATCTTACGATGTCTTGACTTTGACCAAGAAAGCAACATTTCTTACAAAACTGTCTTATATCATCATGTTTTTTATTAGTGATATTTTTCCAGATTAACGAAATATAACAAACAGGAAGTTTGACAGAAAACTGACATAAAATTTCTTTTCAAAATGATTCTTCAGGGTCTTCGCATTTAAAAATATATGTTTCGAGAAATACTTCATACAGAAAAATATTGAATACTCAGTAGAATACATCCCTACCTGCAAATAAAAACATTATTTAAAGCCAATTATCATGTGCAAAAATACTCAAATACATCGGAATATGAATGTTACCACAAAAGGACAGAAAAGTGAATTAAGAACTGACATTTTCAGCTAGATTCACATCTACTCGAATTAGACATTACCATTTTGACTTTACCCTTGATTCGCCCACAAACAGTGTGACGTTGCTGTAAACATAGCAGGACATGCTTACTGTTCCGAAACACTTGGTATCACTAGGTTTAATAGGGTTGACACTGTCAGAACTGATGTTTTTTGTGTTGTCTTGAATATTATACTGCTTTATTTTAGTTTTTGTCCGTTGGTGATGTCTCTGTACCGACTTCCTTTTTTCTGAATAGTCCGGGGGTTTAGGGCTTTTAATATCTTTACCTTGGTACTGTTTGATGGATAGAGAAGTAGCACATACCAAATATTTTTAATTGGTTTTGTCTAAGGGTTAGAAAATCGGCTACCAAGCAGATCTTTCAATCTGTACATGCTTCACTGAACGCATGACGGTTGCTGTATATAGGGCAGTACACGCTTACTATTCCAATGTACTGGATGTCACTTTGGTTTTTTTTTTTAGAGTTCACACTTTAAGCGCTTTAATCTTGGCTTTGTTTTTGGTGTATAGTGTCTTTGGTCTTCCGTCTTCTTGAGTTCTCTTTGATTTTTCTTTGAAATTTGATTTGTGTAATCTTTTGCATTGTTCCCTCGGTATACTACTTCTGTTGATTAGTCGAAATGAGCAGCTTACATTTTTTTTGTTTGTTATTGATTTATTTTAATACAAAAAAATATCAATTGGTGAAAAGAAGATTGTGTAAAAATAATATTCTGTGCTCTGTGATAAATAATTATACTCAGCAATACACTTTAATCATAAAAACGTGATAAAAGGTGAAATTAATAATTATAATGAATTACTATTTTACTCAGTAATGAATCAAATGATTAATTAATGACTTTTTAAAATTGTTTTCGGTAATTAATTGTTTTATTACCAAAAGGTCGGTACTGGTAAATTTTCAATCTCAAAGGTTGTCATTAGCCCGGTAGTTAAGTAATTCAGTTCTGCCCCCTCCAAAAAAAAAAACGATTAATTGGAAAGTTAAGATATTTAAGTTGTAAGTGGTATCTGTCTAGTACAAAGGTCTATCCTTGGCCAATTCTGTTGTCATCTTGAAGCCTTTTGTTTATTTTTGGTAAAGTGGTTACCTAGTGTGAAAATCTCATACATGTTTCGAAATGTGCTTTATTTCGTAACATTGTCTGAATGGCGTTTTAGCGTCAGATTAGAGCATTTGTATGGTCACATAATAGAATACCAGTCATTATATAACGTCTTTATTTTTTTCCACAGCATTATGGTAAATTAATTGTCATTCCCCATATAACAGTACATATTTTGTTCTAATTCCATCGGAAATCGTTTAATTTATCATTTTACTTTATTCAAGGCATCAAACGCTGATCATGATCACTTCCTCATACTGACAAAAATTTGAAAATGCTATGCCGGAATGTGGGCGAAGAAAGAAAAAGAAGATTTGAATACATTGTCAGATTGGATCAGGTGGATTAAGATATTAATCATTAATCGTATCCGGCGCTTGAAAACATCTATGAAAACTAGAATGCTCAGTATATTTGAAGATCATCTTTATGAACATTGACAAACCTCGAGAAAAAATTACGTCATAGTACCTGCAGACAAACCTTCTAACAAAACTTTTACTAAATGTATATTATATCATTATTGACATATGCTTGTTATCAGTAATATTTCTTTAGAGTAATGCGATATAACAATCTGGAAACTTTGACAAAAAACTTCATGGTAGAAATAGATATTTTTACCAAAATATGGCCTCAAAATAGGCCAAAATTGATGAAATTTGCTAAAAACAACCAATAATAGGGTTTTCAAATAAACAAATGCACATGAACATATTGCTTTCTTTTCAAAAATGATTTTTCAGGGTTTTCGCATTTTTAGAATATAGAACTTCATGCAGGAAATTTTGACCTAAGGAGAATACATTCTCATCTGCAAATGAAAACTCTACACAAAGTCAGACATATAGCATCTTGTGCAAAAATAATCAAATACAACGGAATATGAATAAAGCCAACAGACAGAGAAGTAAAAATCTAGAACCAAAAATATAAAAAACATGTTATTCTGACCACCTGGCCATATCTCATGATTTTCTTACAATCGACTGATGAGTGCACTGTGTTTTTCCGTTTGTTGTAATTGTCCACTAGCGTACGGCACTAGTGCTTCTGTCGGGCAACGGATGGCAGTGACTGTAAAAGCACTTTGCCAGTTTAATTAGTATTTGTTGACAATCCCGCATTTATGACCAGGAAAGACGTGGATGTAGCGTTGATCGACATTTAGCAAAGAATTCCGCTCAAACCGGTGCAAGGGGCCGTCTTGAACTTACTATGAGGTATGAAGTTGAAGAACCCACGATGACTTCAAGTTCATGATGAATAACTTCATAAAAGTTTTGTTCCTCTTTGCTTGTTCCTTTTTTTGTTTTGTTTTGTTTTTTTTACTCCATATCCTTTCCGTCATCATATCATGTACTATTAACATAAATACAGAGAGGATGACAAAGATAGAAAATTAGAAATAAACACAAATGCTTATAATGAGATAATGAACAATGATGAATCAGTGATAAAAATCAAAACTTAACGACACTGACATGCTAAGTTCGCCTTATAGAGATAAATCTATGTTTATTTTATAAAACATTTTTTAAATGTAATGAAAATATTCAAAATTGAGGAAATAACAAAATTACTGAACAAAAGTGTTCGCTGGTCAATTTTGAAATAACAAGGATTCCTATTAAATGTGATTTTTTTGAAAATTGTAAAAGAAGTAATCTACGCCAAAAAAATAATAGCTTATCGTCGAAATTTCTGGGATACAAGTGCTTAAAAAAATGGCGGGAAACTGAACTCCTCTGCATTTTTCATAGGTTTAACACAAGGAATGTTTATCAAATAATGAATGTGACAAAATAACACCTATTGAATAAAATTTTGTCAAAATGCTCCAAAAGATGTATAAAATGAAATTATGGAATAAAATTAGGGGGTCACAGGGCAAAACATTATTAAGCTTTTAAATGGATAAAACCAGAGAAATCCGAAAATCTAACAGAAACCCATAAACATGACCAGCTAACATCCTTAAGAGCCAAGTCCATGAGGCAAAAAGACAAAGAGTGTGAAAACCTCCGGACATGTTGTCGACCGAAAATTTTACAGTTTATTTTTTTTAATGAAAATTCAAAATTTTAAAGATATATGTACATGTATCGAAAAATGCTGTTACCTGAACCCTGTCCGTAAGGCACAGAAACTGGCATTTAAATCCTCTGTTTCCATAAATATTTTAATATTTTTGCATTATTAAATCACGGTAATTAAATGTTTTTTTTTTACTTTCCGGTCTATTGATAATATGAGGAAGGCTTAGCCTTGAATGCCAGCGAAGAAACTGTACAGACTTTTACCAGGCTCTACTATTCATTCTAGTAATAGTGATTCTGGACGTTTGACGCCAAGCGTGATGATTTCAACTTTCCAATATTCTTTCTGTTTTGAGAAGTAATTTTCCAACGTGACATGTCCGTATCTTATACTTGATCATTCGCCATTGCATTTGTATCTCCTGTTATTTAATTGCACAACGATTTTGTCAACAGACAACAGGACGAAATTACCGTCTCAAAATATGACAGATAATTACAATGTCTCGAGTTGACCGTACTGACAAACAAAGACTAAGCAAAACCAGACTTTTCAATTTGGGGAGCATATCATTAATGCCCTTCCGGAGGACCTGGTGATAACTCCAATATGGGGTTCACACTTGCTAGTGCTTCAGTTTTGTGGTGTTTTTGTTTATTTCTCTTTATTTGTGTTGTCTTTGTCATTTTGTCTGTATACAT
>MJUU01008957.1:25565-35730 GCA_002080025.1 Modiolus philippinarum
CCGAGCTATGAGGGGCCGAAGGGGGCCAAAATCGTAAATTTACAGTTTACCTTAAATTTTTATTTTTCATCGCATTTCGATGGGATTTTTTTCTTTTGATTTCTCTTGATATAAGCTTTCAGCATCATGTCAATGGATTGGGCGTAGCTCTTACTGTTTCTGAGCTATAGAGGGTCAAAGAGGAATCATAAGGAGTCATAAGGGCTAATTTTTATTTTCCCTAGTTTGTGTCCAGCTAATTACTTGGTCAATCTCCTTATTGCGTCCATCTAATAATGGTGTCAAGTCCACACTCACTTTAAATTACACTTTTTCAAATTTCAGTGGACGACATGCTGCGGTCGTATCATGCTGCGCTCGGCGTATTCCTTTATTTTCACTGTAACAACATTAAACTTTTGAATTCTCCATAATTTATATTATCATTCATAATGAACAACTGAAATTTCCGATGAAAGATTAAAATCCATGTCAAACATGGATGTTTCCCCGTAAGAACGGCGAAATGAGATGCAAGTACATTGTAATAGGCGTGTAAACAAGCATACTTTGTGAAATACTTCTCAGAATCACAAAAATGTACTGAGGAAGAAGTGATTAAAATGTTAGAGTTTCGGATCGACAATATATTGTGCAGTTTGAAGGACTTGTTTTTCAACACACTATCGCGATTCCAATGGGCACAATTTGTGTACCTCTATTTGCCGATCTTTTTTTACTAATACACTGTAAAAATGGCGTTTAGATCCTAAACGTAATCCTAAATACATTTTTGTCCCGAATTTTTTTACGCCAAAAAATCTAAACGCGTTTAAAATCTTAGAACGTTTAGCGTTGTTCAGAGGGTGTGGCGTTTTGTTTACTATTGTTTCATCGTATTTATTTATTTATCTTATTGATTAATTTATTTAATTATATCAAAATTCTTTTATGTAGTTTTGCTTCAGTGGAGAAAGTATTGCCAGCCAAATCAGCAACTGTAGCTTTCCTTTCCTGAAACGAAATAAAAAGAACAATCATTACATGATTAAGCAATAATACATGTATCCAATACCTTCAAAAAATAATATAGCGAGAAATATGTTGAAATACATTCCTTTAAATATTTTTTCTTGAAATTATACAAAAATCATACATGAAAAGGAATGCACATTAAATCATTGTATGAATTACAAAGAACACAAATTAAAGAAAAAATATATCAATGTAGCATCTTTACTTAGGCATCGAATCAAAAATAATATTCAAAAACATACCTTTAAAATAAAATAAATCTGTTGTGTATCAACAACTTCCCATGCAAGACACCAAGCTGCACGTTTATCGCCACTGGTTCAAAATCAGACAAAGAAAGATTGCAGCGCCCTCTACGCGGACAACAACTCTTCACTTCACTATTATCAAAACATGTTTAGATCTAAACACGTAATAATTGTTAGATGTTTAGAAATGTGCTTAGAATGCCATTTGCACCTCTTAACATGTTTAAAACCTAAACGTGTTTAGCAGTGAACACGTTTCTTACCTAAAGTGCTTAGGAATTAAACACAATCCTAAACGTGTTTAGGGCTAAACATGTTTTCTAAGTGTTTAAAACCGAAACGCCGTTTTTACAGTGTATGAGGCTGAATTCATCGCAGGACTTTTTAAAAATAAAGATAAATTGGCCAGTTTTTTTTTTAATTTCAGCTTCCGTTAATAAGATGATATCTTATCTTATCTTACTTAACAACTGTGTTGGTGATTTTCTTAACCTAGCAAGAAATTAAGGATACTACAGATACTTCCACATCGGCCTCGTTCCTTGACCTTCATACTGAAATCGACAACAGAGGTCCACTACAAACTAAGCTGTGTGACAAAAGCGATGACATCACTTTTCCAATTGTAAACTTCCCTTTTCTTTTAAGCAACATTCCAAAAAGCGAAAACATGTGGATTTAAATCTCATTCGCAATTCAAGAAACTACTTTGATAGAGGTCAGTTACTTACAAAAAGGCTACTTTAGCAAGGATATCTCACCTATCACCTGAAATCATCACTGCAGAAGTTTTACGGTAGACATCACGATCTTTTGGACCGCTATTGGGTATCTGTTTCCAAGATGACAACAGATCTTTCCCCTTAAGGATGTACCCTGGTGAGAAGCCAAAATTTTAAAGTATTTAACTTTTTTTCAACCTTGATTTTTGCAAAGTTCTTACCCTATAAATTAAATATGTAAAGAAACATTGATAGGTTGCTGTGCAAATTATTTTGCCAAAGCTATTTGTAAGTGACCAATTTTAGCACTTTTGTGCATTTTTAGGTATTCTTGTCTATTTTTTATTACCATTTTCATTAAAAAAATCTAGCTTAGAGTATTTAACATTTTCTCATACTTACTGAAAAGTTGTAAATATAAGGAATGAACAAATACAGCCCCTAAAAATTACATGTTGGTTTTGATATAAGAAAGTTTTGTCCCATTTTCATGCTTTTTAAGAGCTATATCAGCATTTCCATCATACTGTAAGATTTTAGTTTTGTCTTCGTTATTATGTTCGTGCTACTGATTTGTCCTGGTTAATGTTTGAATACTTAAATGCCCTACAACAGATTTTCAAATTTTTACCTTGGTACTGTTTGAGGGTTAGAGAAGTAAGACGTACCATGGATTTTTATTGGTTTTGTCTAAGGGTTAGAAAATGGCAATTCCAATCAGCCTTATATCAGTACTTTCAAAACAATATATACCTCACTGATAGTGTGACGGGTGTCGCTAGTGGAGCAGGACATGCTTACCCTTCCGGAGCACCTGATGTCACTCCCGGTTTTCATGGGAGTTCACACTATGAGTGCCTTAGTTCTTAATGTTATCTTTTTTGTTTCCGTGCATTGTAGCTGTCTCACGTCCTTGTTTTGTCTTTGTTTTTATCTGTTACCGTTTCTGCCATGTNATAAAATGGCTTTTTTCTAGCCCAACCCCTATTTTGTGAAAATTTGACATGAATCTAACAGCCAATCTTCAATTTGAGATTACTCTGAAACCACTTGATAGAAATGAATAATTTTTTGACACAATTTAGAGATTAACACCAATGTAGTTAAATCATTGCTATTGTACATAAAATGTAAATAATTGTAAAATAATTTCCAAACGAGATTTCAACGAGACTAAAACATCACCAGAAAAGATCCTTAAAGCTAAAGTTTGTTTTTCCTCTTACGGATTGGACATGTTCAACACGGCAGGTGTCTTATAAGAAGCAGGATATACTTACTCTACCGGTGCGCAAAATCTCACCCATGGTTTTTATTGGGTCCGTGTTGATAATCTGTATGTTTGTCTTTGTTTTTCTTTTCTTTTCTGTAATCATATGGTGCCCTTGTTTCTTGTTTTTTCCGATGCTGCTGTTTGTTTCTGGATTGTTCGTTTTAGACTGACGGTTCAGTTGTCACTAACCCTAACACCAGCTTGCTAAAACTGCAAACTTTAACACAAATTCCCATACATACATGTTTTACAACAATTTAAAGCATTCACAACTTTTTATGATTCGCATATTTTGTGTAAAGATTAGAAACCACCAATTCATTTCAGAAACTATATTTACAGTAACTTCGGTGGTTCATTATTTATTACTACTTGACCGAAGCATCAGCTGGTGGACTGTTAGCGAGGGTATTCACAAACTAAGTGGTCAGATCTTCGGTGCTGATTCGAAAACCGATTTTATTTCGAAACTTGCAATATCAAAAATTTAGAAAATTTTGCTTTAAAGCAAGGAGTATCTCCTTCGTGCATAGCTATGTCCTTAGCCGATTTTGGCTTTTCATTTATATCTTTTTTGGTTATTTGTTCTCTATAAGATTTTACAGATTTTTGGTTAATGGTCTTCCAAATGTTTTGATTTTTTTGCACTGAATACACATAAGTAGTCGAAATTGCCATATGCAGAAACTAAATTTACAGTAAGTTTCGTATGAACATTTGGCCGATGCCTCTGGAGGTGGACTGTTAGTCCTTCAACTGTATTCAATAACCCAGGAGTCAGTTCCCCGGTGCTGACTCGAAAACCGATTTTATTTCGAAACGTGCAATATCTAAAATTTAGAAGATTTGGTTAATAGTAAGGAGCACCTCCGTCGTGCATAGCTCTGTCCTTAGCTGATTTTTGCTTTTCACTTAGATCTGTTTTTTTAACTGGAAAGCCAGAGGAAGGAAAGTTATTAAAACCACCCGAGAGATGTCCATTGATATGCCTATTAAGTTCATTCAATTCAGTTGCATTCTTCCAATCAATATATAGTACGTAAGTCGAATAATGCCGATGTTGCTGTATGAATACATCGGCAAACGAATACCGAAGCAAGACGAGGAAAGGGGAAATTCTAAAATCATAAATCCAAAATCACGGCAATTCACAGCAACACGAATTGAAACAGTATAAAAAAGACAAAACAAATAATCAAAAATGAACAAGTACGCCCCAAAACTAAAGCACTAGCAGTGTGAAACTCTATAAAACTGAGGTATCTTCAGGTTCTCCGAAAGGGTAAGCATGATCTGCTCCACGAGTGACACCCGTCACACTGCCAGTGAAAAGACCGGTTTGTCTCAGTCGGTGTTAGTCAGTCCGGTTACAAACTCTGGATCTACCCAAAGATATCTGTTCTCATTTGTGAAAAAGAAACATTGTGATTGTCCGTCAAATCGTGGTGACGACCGTAAAACTTGTGTAGTGACAATTGTAACAGTGACTAAACATACCCTTGATGTATAAGTTTTTCAGAAAGTAATTTCGCTCTGTTGACAAAATCGCTGCACAAACTACAGGCACGGCAATAGCGAATAGTTGTGAACTGTACACGCCCTATGCCGGAGAAGTGGGAATATTACTGCTAAAAAACGGGAAATTCACTATCGGAAAGTCGAAGTCATCACGCTTGTCGTAAAGTTTTGCTTTCAGATGAGATGTTCAGAATTATCAATGTAGATGTATAGGTCCAGGTATGATGCTGATGATGGTGAATCAGTGGTCTCTTTAATTTCGAGTTCATTTGGGTATATAAGATGAAGGTTATCCTTAAATTGAGGATTGTTCAATGAAAGAACATCATCTACTAGTATATAACGGAAACTGATATTAAAGGATTTGGCTAGCTAATTGTCTTTTTTTCTGAACTAGCCCTTGTATGAACCTGGCTTCATACGAATAAAGAAACAAATCTGTTAAAAGTGGCACTCAATTAGTCCCCACAGGTATCCCTATTGTCTGCTGGAAAACTTGTCCTCCAAATTCTACAAATATGTTATCAATCAGGAATTCCAGCGTTGCAATGACATCCTCCTCTGTATACTTTTTGTGTGAGTCAGTGTGATATTTAACAAAACAACGGCAGTAGAATACCGAAGGAACAAGGCACAAGATTACACAAATCCAGAGACAAGGCAAAAGCAAGAACACCAGAAGACGAATAACCAAAGACACCACATGCCCAAAAAATACACGAACATTACATCTACAACACAAAAAACTAAAGCATTAACAGTGTGAACTCTAAAAAAACAAGAGTGACATCAGGTGCTCCGTAAGGGTAAGTACTCCTGCTCTGTATACAGCACCCATCACACGGTCAGTGAGGCATATGTTTTGAAAGATATGTTAGGCTACTGATGGGTTATTGTCATTTTCTAACCCGAAAAAAAAACCAATTCAGGGCCATGGTACATGTAACTTCTCTAACCCTCAAACAGTACCAAGGTGAAATTTTGAAAAGCTTTTGTAATCACTTTAATGTCAAACATGGACAGGGACAAATCGGTACCACAAACATCACTGACAAAACTAAAATTTAACAAGACAACACAAAAATCTAAAGAACTGACAGTGTGAACTCCCATGAAAACCGAGAGCGACATCAGGTAGTCTGGAAGGGTAAGCATGTCCTGCTCTGTATACAGCACCCGTCACATTGTAGGCCCCATCTTTACCTATCACTAAATATGAATATCTTCTTTCACCCTTTTTAGTACAGAAAGACTGATATTGATAATATATATGAAATTGATAATAACATACTTGAAATAAATATTCACAGTAATTTACGTCCATGCCTTCATTGCGCCTGTCGCGTAGTTTTTTGTCAAAGATAACGTTAGCAGAGGTTTATGTCTGTGTTATTTGCATTGGCTATTTATTAGAAATTGATAGATATATTTACAAAAATTCAGAATAACTTAGGTGTAAAATATAAATTGTACTATCTGTTCGCGATAATCGAAAAAGTTCACTTATTTTCCCAGGACCAGAAAAGAATGTAGGAAACAAATTTTGGAATGATGTTGTAAAGGATTAGAAGGAGCTTTAGTTATTCTATGAGCCAAAAAATCAAACTGAGGCGATTTATTGTCAGATATGGAGAAATCAACATATTAAAGTTGGAGATAGGACGGTATTTTATAGCAATTGGGCTAAAAAGGGTGTTTGGCTAATTAGGGATTTAATAGATATAAATTGGGACTTTGTGTCATTTCAAACATTCAAAGAAACATAGAGTGTAAATACAAATTTTCTCCTATATCATGGTATAGTCAATGCAATTAAAAAATTGGCCGAATTCTCAAAACTATATAATTTATCAAGCAATCTGCCAAGACCAGTTGTTCTTTTTAACATTCAAATATCTGTTCTTTCTACAAAGGGATCAAAAGATATGTATAATGTCTTGATTATATGTCAACTAAGACCACCGGCAGATAAAAAATGGGAAGTCCTCTTTGGTGAAACGCGTCTTAGGTGGAAGAAAATTCACACAATGGTTATGAAATATACAGTCAGTACTAAATTCTAATATAGAATAATTCATAGAATTTTAGGTACAAAACTATTATCTTTTTAAGATGAATTTGAAAGATAGTGAACTTTGCACGTTTTGTAATGAACAGCCATAAAAAATGGAACATTTGTTTTGGGGATGCCATAAAATAGCAGATCTTTGACAGTAATTGGAACAATGAGTGTTTGAAGTGACACATATTCCATTGCAGCTTAATTTGGGGATTGTTATTTTTGGGATGTATGAACCTTTCTTAACTTTGTCAAAAATAAAATTATTCTATTGACCAAATTTTATATCTATAAGATAAAATTGAATGAAGAGAGTGTAAGTATTATATCTCTGAAAACTATTTGAAAGAGAATCTTCTAACAAACAAATACATGTCATTTAAAAATTTGCTTGTAGAAAAGTATAATGCATATTGGAGCCCTGTGAGCCCTAATTTTTTTTTAACAATAAAAAATATACATGTGATGAATATTTTTTTTTAATGATAATATAATTTATTGCACAAATATCACTGTTAACAATTTACCTGATGATGTGATGAATATACATATATATATGTGGGTATATGTCAGTATGTATGTACAGGTTTGTATGTATACGTATGCGGGCATATATGTGTATTTGTATTGCCAGATTTAAATTGTGTATTATCTGTGTCTTATATAAATATAACTTGATATGTTATTAAATAATAAATCAAAAAAAAAAAAGAAAAATAAATCCCAATATGCTACAAATTAGAAATTTTTATGCTGCAGTCGATTGATTCTCTATGATGACTGCGAAGTTTTTGTTCACCTTTATTGAAAATTTAGCACACAGAACTTGACATACATACGAAATTTATCCCTTTCAATTATTATCACGTGATTGTAGAATTACCTCTGATTTTCCAATTACCCAATATATATATATATGCTGATTTGTTCTTTATCAGCTCTCACCCGTTTTTTGGTTAATGGACATCCAAATAATTTGGTATGAGACATAAGTTGTCGAAATGCGCAAATGCAGAAAATAAATTGACAGTAACTTCGGTATTTTGTTATCAATTTTTTTTATAAAGGCACAGATATTTGTCAAAATATTAATTGGTTTTATTGTGTACTGTTCACTTTCGCCTATTGTTTGTTATATTTTTCTTACAAAGTGTGTATTCTTCCGGATCCAGTACGTCGGGAATTTTTGTGCTGTTGCTTTATTATATATATATATGTGTAAAACTTAGATTGACGTCCGGCCTCAAATTGACGTCCAATTATCAGATCGTTGTCCATCACACGTCATAATAGTAAATCCCCCAAATCGATGTCGTTCCCTATAGATTCTCAGATATACGTCCATTCTCAAATCGACGTAGTTGTTTTACTCTCTCAAATCGATGTCTATTAGTGACGTAATGTTTATTGCTGATGTTGAACATCGCTACATACATGTCTTTCTTGGTGATCAACAAGCATAAAATATAAGACGAATAACTCTAATAAACATTGTCATCCCTTCCCCGACGAGGAGACCAAAAAGACAATATATCAACGACAACAAAGCACTCATTGATTTTATTGTATGAAAACTTGGCAAATCGGACCAAGAGATTTTGGCATTAATGCAGATGACTAAAATAAAAGTTTAATTTTTATAAAGTAAGAAATCAAAAATGTTAAATAGTGATAGTACAAAATTTCTAACATGAACATGTACACCATAACTAAAGAAATATGGAGAACATACACCATGCCTCTTTACTATTGTTCCACATGGTTATTTGAAATCTGTGTATTTATCTGTGTATTTATCTTTTACATACAAATGCAAGCTTGAAATTAATATATCCCGCTCCACATCGAGGATGAGATGTCTTTTTTTTGGTGTGTGGGTGTTGGTCCATTCGGACTTTTACCGAAGAGATAACGGATAAACCGTTCGAGTACCGGACTTACAGCGGAAACCAACCGGACGAGCACCGAATAAAACGAATTTAGAAAAATATAAGATGTGCAATGACCAAGATTAAATGTAATTGACAAAAAAAGAGTCGTAAAAGTAGGCCAATAAGCACAAAATATAAAATATAAAAAAATAAGGGAAAAGGCAAAAAATCACAAAAAAGAAACAGAAAGAAAGGCCAATATTTTCGACCTTATAGCTTTAACTGTGATGCAATCGGACGGAAAACCAAAATGATGGTCCTGCCAGAACGAGAGAAACCGGAACCCTTGAAGAGTAACAGAATCTATCTGGTTGTCCCATAGTTAGAGACTATAAGGCCGATAATTTGAGCCATACTTTCTGTTCCTTTCTTTTGATTTTAACTGGTCTTTAATTATTTTTTACATTGTATATTTTTTTCTTTTACCTTTTAAAATATGGCATAATTTTACCAATTTTGTTTTGCTTAAAACGAATTTACAACGGTTGCTTATTATGTGGTCATCCAATAGAAGGTCCAGTACACTACTTTCTTTTTTTTAAAGTTGCTTATCTAATTTAGTAATTGCAAGAGTTATGCAGTGCTTGTTGATTTTGTATTTATTCTGTAACATTATTCTGACATATACCAAAACATCAAAATAAAAAAAAAATGTTCTTTTTCTCGCTGTTTAAAAACGTTATAAATGTTAAGCAGCATCCGCTACCATGGAGAATGTACAATTTCAACCCGATCTTGGTCTTGAGTATCTTCACTGGCATTTTCGCCTTGGGTCGTTGGTAGAGAAGGTTAACTGTAACCCGACGGTTCTTTTCTTAGACCATTCTCTTGCATTTCTGTTCGGTGACATTTTGGGGGAAATTAATTTAATTGGTCAAGCACGCTGTAATGATTATCTGTGTAAAATAAGTTGTTGAGCGGTCAAAAGACACAGGTATCGTCATTTAAAATCGATAGTTTTACATAGTACCTATTCAATTCTTTTTTACTCGGTGCTCCTACGGTACACTTTCGTTAACAATCCATTTTATTCGGTACTCGTCCGGTATGTTACCGTTATAAATACGTTGTTTTCGGTGTTCGTCCGGTAGTGTTCCGGTGTCAGTTCGATGCAAGTTCGGTTTATTCGGTGCCAGGACTTTGCATGTACGGTGTATTTGCTGTATACCTCCAGCGTTGTGCGTTTTCATTAGAATTCGAGAACGAACAAAAATATTTACAACCGTACAAAAATGATTTTCATCCGTTCTTTATGCGTTTGTGTTATACGGTGTAGTGTAAGAGCGGCTTTAGACGGACTTCATGATGAACACTGGCACAAATATTTCTTTTTGTATTATCGGGACATTATCTACCACAACACCTAAAACAAACAATACACAAATATCTTAGAATGTTAT
>MJUU01008957.1:47855-93679 GCA_002080025.1 Modiolus philippinarum
AAAAAAGACTGCTGACGAATTAAGAAATATGTCTAAAAAAGACACAAAGGGTCTTTGGAAAATCCTTAATAAACTTAATCATTCTGGTAAGAAAGACAATAGCAACGATATATCTCTTCAGGCGCTATATGACCATTTTAAAGCTTTAAACGACTGTGACGAAACCCGAGAATTTTAATTTCAAAATATTTCTGATGAAGTCGAATTATTCTTAAATGGACCAATTACAAGAGAAGAAATTAAAAAGGTTGTTTCAAATCTAAAAAATGGTAAGGCTTTCGGGAACGACGGTATCTTAAATGAATATATCAAAAGTACGGTTGATGATTTGATGCCTGTTTATATAAAGTTGTTCAATCTAATTCTTGATAATGGATTAATCCCTGAAAGTTGGTCCACTGGAATAATGATAAGCATCTACAAAAATAAAGGTTCTTAAGCAGATCCGGAAATGTATAGAGGTATTACTCTAAATTCATGCTTTAGTAAAACATTCTCTTCAATTTTAAACAATCGCTTGAATACTTATGCAGATCATGTCGAGTTTACTTTCTAAATCACAGGCTGGATTTCGTAAAGGTTTTTTCTACTGTAGATAACATATTTGTATTGTATGCTCTAATAACCATATATTTTTCATTTGGCAAAAAACTGTATTGTACCTTTGTAGACTTTAAAAGCGCATTTGATACAGTTTGGCGATCAGGTCTTTGGCAAAAATTGCAAAAATCGGGAATTAAAAGGAAAATTTTTACTGTAATTTTTAATATGTATCAAAACATCAAAACATGTGTTGAAAGGGGGGGTGAAGTTTCTCAATTTTTTATTTCCCATATTGGAGTAAAACAGCGTGAAAATTTATCTCCTTTTCTCTTTGCTTTATATCTTAATGACTTGGAGACATTTTTTTTCAGATAACAATGTTACGTGTTTAAGTAAGTTTTCAGAGGTATGTCAGGAATCTTTACATATTTATATAAAACTGTTTTTAATATTATATGCTGATGACACAGCTCTACTGTCGGAATCACCAGAAGGATTACAAGAAACTCTTTTGATTTTTCAACAATACTGTGATAACTGGAAACTTAAAGTCAACACTAGTAAAACCAAAGTAGTTATTTTCAGTAAGAGAAAGAATGGACATAATCACAATTTTAAACTATATGGAGAAAACATTGAAATAGTACAGTCGCATTCATACTTAGGAATACTTTTTAATTTTAACGGTGGTTTTTGTAAAGCTCGGAAAAAACTTGCCGAACAAGCACAGAAAGCTTTATTTGCTCTGTATCGGAAAATAAAAAATATAAGCATCCCTGTCGATTTACAACTTAAACTATTTGACTCACTTGTAAGTCCAGTGTTAATGTATGGATCCGAAATATGGGGATTTGAAAATAAAAATATAATAGAGAAAATGCATCTTCAGTTTTGTAAAAACATTCTAAAAGTTCGCTCTAGTACACCAAATTATATGGTGTATGGGGAACTCGGCAGGTTTCCGTTGGAAACGATAATAAAACGTAAGATGGTCTTGTTTTGGAATAGTCTTTTATTAAACGACAATAAATTGTCGTCTATTATATACAAAACAATGTTTTCATTGCACCTGCAATTTCCTCAAAAATTTAAGTGGATTTCATATGTTAAATCAATATGCGATGAAAACGGGATGAGTTTTATCTGGGATAGTCAAATCTTAATGGATAGACAGTATTTAAAGACATTAATTACACAACAATTAAATGATCAATTTATTCAACAATGGTTTTCTCAAATGGGAAACTCATCCAGAGGTTATCTTTACTCAGAATATAAAAATGAATTTGGTTTAGAAAATTATTTACTACGTTTAAATGAGTGTGATAGAGCATATATATCTAAATTGAGATGTTCAAATTTAAAAATCCCCATCGAAACGGGAAGATGGACCAACGTACCGAGAGAAGAAAGAATATGTCATCTTTGTGAGAATGGTCTTGGTGATGAATTGCATTATCTTTTTATATGTGAAAACGAAGTCTTAAAGAATTTCCGTGAGAAATATATCCCGTCGTACTATACTGTCTATCCAAGAGATTACAAATTGATACGTTTATTAATGTTCTGCAATGTTGAACTATATAGAAATTTAGCAAAGTATTTAAAAATCCTTATTCGCACTATCTAATTGAAAAATACAATTAAACTTAACTATCAGTAACCGACAGTAGTGCTGTGTGTTCTGTCAAATTGGTTATTAAACTTTATATTAATATATTACATAATATTGTGTATTTGTGTATTGAAATTTTGTAGTGGATTACCAGAGACATTTTTTGTTTGGTATATGTTTTCATGTTTGTATGTTTATTTATGTTTTGTCCTCTTGTACACCTCAGTGTGTCTGGGGCTTAATAAAGTATTGTCTTGTCTTGTCTTGTCTAATTCTTATGACCTACACCACTAGATGATTTGCTAATTACCGATTTGTTTCTGTTTTTTTTTAAATTATTACTCAAGATCACGTGACACGGGACAAGTCATCATACTTATTGAAGATCTTAAAAATAAGCATACAAAATCTATTGAAATGTAAAACAAACAAAAAAAATGAACATAAGAAGGTGATATTAGTTTAATAAAGTTCCTAATAATTGTGTTACATGCAAGGTCAGATTCGGGAACTCAGGTTAAATTGGCAAATGGTCTTTTTGCCAGATCTTTATTTTTAGATAACGGTGCACAAAATTGCAATTCATCCAATTCAGATGGTATTGATGATGATATTTCCACAGCTATACCTCGATACACGAAACAAAGTTTATGGATTCAAAAGTTTTGTAAAGTTCTACTTTTAATTAGAAAAAAATGTTTTAAGGCCAGGAAATGAATGTATACCATTCAATGCAAATTCTCCCGACAAGAAAACTAAATAGATTTATGTGCTCTTTCCGAAAGAAATAATATGATTGTTAAACTGAAAGCCAAAGAAGTAAGAAAGTTAATTCAAGATGACAGATTCTACAAACAAACCATGTGCAGATTTCAGTAATAAAATGCCAGAGGAATAGAAATAATATAAATCGAGAGCCAGTGGCTAATGTACACAAGGAAATAATCCAGGTAGATCCAAAAGTACCAAATGGACATCCTACAGAAGGTATATAGGAAATGTTTGATTTCTACGTAACACCTCACTTGCAAGTAGACATACAACAGATTATCTATAGAAAATAAAATTAACACTGAAGGGATATGGAGTACATGCAAATTAGACAAGATCTGTACAAACACATGCTAAAACTAAACAATAGAACAATGCTTTTATTGTTGTTCTTCATTCTGAAGTCACCATGAGCTTTACTCATACCTAATAGTAAGTTCAGGACGGCCCCTATCACTGGTTTGAGCGGAATTCATTGATAAATGTAGAGCAACGCTACATCAATGTCTTACCCGTTGATCCATGGATGCGGGATCGTCAACAATCATAAAATTAACTGGCAAAGTGTTCTTACAACCGCTATCATCAATTGCCCGACAAAAAGACTAATATAAGTCGATCACAACATTCAAACAACCACAGGACAATTATCGAGCAAACAGTAGTAAAATCATAAGACATGCGCACAATAAACAGGTGGCCCCGCATTGATCCGCTACAAATGAAAAAAAAATTGTTCAATAGACGTCGTTATAAATCTACATTTACACGACGATTGGATAGAATCGTGTGGTCAAGATTATTGCGCCTGCAGAGAGTCATTCACCAAAATGATTGTCCGACTGATGACGTCATTACTTAAACGCAACGATTTTGATTTTATCGAAAAGACTTTGTTCAAATAAATGGCGCTATGGGTACAGAAATGGTACAATTAGATTTAAATATCTTGATGGTGATACATTCCACATGACAATTAGCCATATTCGTGTAGAGATGTCTGGGATTAACGGACTTTCAAAGAACCAATGACAAATTGTCTTGACCGGTCGCTTACTTCATTACTTCAACACAATGGATTTACTTTCAACGAAGAACAATTATTTAAGTAGATAAAGCTCTTTTAGTAACCTCGGTATTTAGTTATTGGGTACATAAATGTACAACTATATCAAATTATCTTTCTTGACAAACTTTAATAACCATTACTTAAATCTGTCTTGCATGAGTTTCAAGATCGATTCAAGGAACTCTTTGACCAATATGCACCCTAATTCATCTGTCCAGCATACTAGTTTATGTATATACACAATAAAAACTTTCCTGGGCACAAAACAACTCTTGAAAATTGATTTTATATATCCAATGAAATATACAGCAAGCCAACTATCAAGAAAAAAAGCTACCCCATAAGAACATACAACAAAACAAATCCTTGCAACTAAGGCGCATACGAATACTTTTCTGAAACAACTTGATCATCTTTAATGCAGTCTGAAAAAAAAGTATAACTAAACCATCACCGACATTCTAAAGCTAGATTGGTGAATAAACAGACCTTCTTAAAATGCAATAAGCAAAGACCAAGTAAAAGAATATGATTTGTTACCACGTACTATCCGACATTCACAAATAAATATTTCATGATTCCTGACCGCTGGACAACCTGCTTTTGCCTTTAGAGATCCACAGAATCTTAAAGTCTTACGTTTAGAGCAGAAATTTCACCAAAGCAAATCAAAAATAATACTCTCTAATAATAATACTTAAAACTATCACCTTTAATTCCTTGATCTCCCTTTTCTCCTTTGCAAGTTATTTGCTCACATGTGCCTTCGTTCTCTAAAAAAATGAGATTTTGTTATTTAGTTTTATCATTAGCATCATACGAACTTGACTTCATGAAATAAAAAGAACAAAATATTACCATTAAAGACAGTAATAAAGTTATTTTTTCAATGACATTTTTTACTGTTTACAAACTCCAGTTTTAAGGCTCAGACAAAATCATTGATTTGCAAGAACTGAGACTGAATTGATTTATGATAAAGAGATTTTGATATCATCATTCCTAATTTTCCTTTTATGAAAGGCAATGTTCCTAAAGTTCCATCCTATGGCTTGTATGTATCTCAGCTTCTACGTTTTGCGCCTTGAACGAAAGTAACCTTATTAATCATCCACATTTTTTACAACAAAGTTACATCTATCAAAATGAACAATTCATAGTTCAACAGTGTAAACCGCCATAATTTGCCTTGACCTGTAAGAGCTTCATGCTCCACTCAGACATTTTACTATTTTTTTTTCCTTGTTAGATTCGATATACATTTTATTTCATGGGAGCTGGAATATAAATTATCAAGCGTATTTATTGCGATTTCAAAGGATAAAACTGGACAAATTCGTTTAATAATTTTGTGTAAACTTGGCTATGGAAAAATATTCGTTTCGACCATACAAAACATGTTGTGCATCATTTAAATACAGGCTACAACAGGACTTACACGTTACTGACTTATGATGGAAAGCGTGGCATCAAAAGAAAACATAAATTAATTTATGATTCATTGAATGTTAACATAATTAATGTGCGCACAAAAAAAATGCTGTTTAATCTTTGTGGGCATGTAGTGTCTTTGGTCTTCGGTCTTCTGGTGTTCTTAGTTTTGCTTTGTCTCTGCACTTTGATTTATGTTATATTGTGCTTTGTTCCTTCGCTTTTCTACTGCCGTTGTTACGACATCACATACAATCCTGGTATACTAAGGCCTAACACTACAAGGTACGGCAAGTGGAGTTTCAGTTTTGAAACAGCAAAAATATTGAACTCCTTACCAAATAATGCAAGGAGTATATCAACTTTTGACAACTTCAAAAATTATATTTCTTCGTGGTGTTGTAATGAAAATTGCTCTTGTAGCTCCTGTAAATCCTTCTTAGAGTTGCTGTTTGCAGAGCTTGGACTATCTCATGTCTGCTTTATGTTGTCAGCATTTGCTTTTCTTTATTTTATTTGCTTTCCTGCTTTATATTTACTAAACATGCATTTTATTTAGTTAAGATTTTGCTAGTGCTACTTTAGTGCTTTCACTAATTTTCGTGTTTTTTTTTATAATATGATATCATAGTCAACGGAAATTATGTCCTTTGCTAGCTGTCAGTAACTGCGAGCATTTGTCCGGACAGTACCTGTGTGTATTGTCTTCATGTATTATGTACTTCATTGTAAGGGTACTCGTCTTGATAAGTTGGGACTTTTTTCTAGTTTGATTTTTACAGTGAGTCTTTTTGTGTATTTATTTTAGCCATTCACCACACATAGGGGGAGGGTTTGGATCCAAGAAAACGAGTTTAACCCCACCGCAATTTTTGCGCCTGTCCCAAGTCAGGAATATGTTGGTCATTGGCTTTTCCTTGTCTTCTTATAAAATTTTAGTTTCTTGATATTTGGGTTATTTGATGTGGTTTGTTTCCATTGATTTATTCACTTTTTTACCTTTTTTGGGACATTTAGGGCTTACCATATGGTGTGAGGTTCTCACTGTGTTGAAGACCATATGGTGACCCCTAGATGTTTTGTTTTTGGTCGTTTTAACCTGGATATGGGATGTTGTCTCCTTGACATTTACCCCACTTCCTTTCTTTTTCATATCCATGTAATTTTTATCTATATTGAATGTGTTAGATGAGACTGTCCTTGTGTTTGTGTGCTTTGTGTTTATTTTTTATCATGATTATGTTGTTATTTGTTTTTATTATGATATCAGTCGGTTAAAAACACTTGCGAACTCATGTTTGCATTGTTAATTCGTATAAATATGCTCCGATTTTAAATAAGTATTACTTACTTACTTCTTTACTTACTCTTATGTTTTTATGCAGTAATTTCATCCTCAAATCTTGAGGTAAAACGTTGTCCATGTTGGATAACTGGACTTCACACAGTTAAATAACCTATTTCACACCGATTCCGCTGTATACACAAATGGGTTAATCCAATGTTTTATAATGTGGCTAATGAAAACATTCCTTAAAGGTAACTCGGAGGGGTTTCCTATCAGTATACCTATTAACCCTGCCTCTTCCAGCGGGTCAAACCCCAAGACAATTGAAAATTTGAATCTATCACCCGCACGGGTTATTGAAATTACCCCAATTCGAAAGTTTTGACAAATAATGTCGAATATTCTCTGAAAAATTTAAGAAACCCACAAATAATTACTATATTGTATTTATTATATTTATTATCATAAATATTTACAAAGAAGCAGAACTAATTAACGGATTAGCCTTCCTGTTAAATACTAATAAGCGGTTTCATGGCAACGCAATGCTTAGCTGACATGCCTGAATGAAATGATATGGCGTTCGACTCTGTCCATAGAAACTCTTTTTTAAACTTCATGAAACTGATGTGATTATAAGAATATGTATGACGATATTGTGACGATATTAAATGTACGCTTCACAAAAATCCCTACAAACACCGTTTTATTTCGGCATCGAGTAACTGTTCTACCACTAATGTATCCAACCATTTAACTAGTCCACTCACCTGTATTAAAGGGTTACTTATCAAATATTGTGAAAAAAAAAACTTATCAAAACTCTGGTGTAAATTACTTTTGGATTGTAAAAAATTCCATTGAAGTTTTATTATTTTATTATTAGAATCAGTAAAAAGACCAATTTCGTCTATTGACAATTATGATTGTTCTACACAGGATGGAACCGTACAATAAACAGTGATCAACTTATTTCAATTTTCAATGATAACAGCAAATTTATCGACAATATCCCTAGTGTATTGAAAATCCCTAGTTTTTAGACTATGTTGACCTCATATACCCAAAAGAACTGAAACTTAATAAAGCAAGCAATGATTCTTAATACTGCCCATTTCTCGATCTTACTATGATCGCTGATTCTGGCAAAATTAAAAGTAAAATTTATGATAAAGGGGGTGATTTTGATATCACCATTACCTATTTCCCTTTTCTTGATGGCGGCGTTCTTGTAACTCAATCATACGGGTGAATATGTCAAAACTAGAACGATTCGAACGCGTCTGTTCTACTCTTGACGAATTTCATGAACGTAACCTTACTAACACATCTCAACTTTGACAACAAGGTTACAGATTTAAAAAAATATTGATAAACAAATTTAAGAAGTTTTGTGGGAGATATGAACATTTGATATCTAAATATGATGCGACTCGCAAACAGCTTATTACTAAGGTCATTTTTCACCCTCGTTTTCACGGCGATTTTGTTAATCAATGTAAAAAACTGATAAAAAAACCAGAAAACCTGTGACGTAAATTACATTCTTTACGTAATAAGGGCAGGATATTCTTCATAATTCCGTTAAATTGGCTTTCGGATCCAATGACCTGAAGATTTCACTGATACTGCCGATGTCTACTGAAATCCATGATGATTCTTTATCAAACCCTTCGGTAAGTTTTGATTTGATTTTTATAACGTAGTGCGACAGTGTCTTACCAGCAGACTACGCTCCTTGACCTAGTCGGCAGTTTAGCGGCGAGCACGTTTTAACCCATCTGTTTTGTCTTATTCTTTTCTTCTAAAGATTGTGGTCTTGGAGTTAGTAGTCTACCTTTATTGGGTTTTATTTGTATGTTTATTATACAATAGGGAAACGGATAGAGAAAGGGGAGGTTTGGGTACCCATATACCGGTTTCACCCTACCTCTAGCGATTGCTAGAGTCCGATTGCTAGAGCCAGTTCCAAATCCGGCTATCCCAGGCTCCTATCGTTGTCTATGTTTGTTTTTCATTTTATTGTTCTTCTTGTACAGAAATCTGGAAGATTGTGCCCTTGTGATTGTACTTTTCGGCCATTGTTGGTGATTCCTGTTATCTTTGCTGTATAAATTAAACATAATACTGAAAAATCTGATTTATTCAATTGTGAAATAGGTGTAAGACAGGAGAAAATTTATCCCCTTCTCATTTTGCTTTTAATGATTCACATTTTTTGGAAACAAGAGAGGTCAGTTAACAGAGACTTTGCAATTAAGCTGAATATTCTTGTAAAAATCGTATTGCTATTATACGCAGATGGTAAGATTTTATTATCTGAAATAGGAAAAGAAGATCTACAAAACATGATACAGGAATTTTATATCAATTTTGATATATCAAAAGTTCTTATCTTTGAGAAAGGTTTAATAACGCCATTTTTATCTGAATGGTATCGAAATAGAAATAGCTAAATGTTATAAGTATTTGGGAGTTGTTTTTTTTTCTTTTTCTTTCTATTTTTTGTTTTTGTTTTTGTTTTTGTTTTTTTTTTTTTTTTTGTTTGTTTTTTTTTACTTTCGAAAATTGGTAGTTTTTCAAAAATGGAAACATACTTAAAACAATCAACCAAACCCATGTAGTCTATTGAAAAAAAAATTAAAAAATCACTAATATGATATGTTTGACCAGGCTACTGCTTCCATTATAATATGAAAAAGAAAAGAAATGGGGTAAATGTCAAGGAGATAATATCCCATCTCTAGGTTAAAAATTGACAAAATGTTATTTTTTTTTATAATTTATTATATAATATATATATATACCATATGAATCAAGTACTTGAGAGTATTTGATGGTTATTGTGTATAAAACAAATCTAAGGTGACTGTGGTCAATCATACATTTGGCAATTACAAGCAAATTGTGATTCAAAATGGTTAGTTTACACTGTAGTGCATACACTGATCTACACTGAAAGATCTTTTTATACAAAATTGGTACACAGAAATGTTTCAAAAAGCGACTTGTTATAGCCTTTTCTTGTGAGAATTATATTTCATTACGTAAGCCATGCTTTTTTATATGTATTTTGTAGATTTAGATGAGTTAATCACCGCCTGAATGTTGAATGGGCACTAGTAGATATGATATGATCTTGTTTGGCCATTTTCATTTTATCACAATCTTGACAAGCTTAACACAATTTTAGACAGTGTACGATATTCAGTCCTTTTTCAAGATAATTGCCTTCAAGGACGATCAAGACCTGTTCAGTTTATCAAGATCAAACAAGATGGCTGCGTTCAAGGGCTATTAAGATGTGTTAAGTTTGTCCCGATCAAACAATATGAAATCAAGATTCCTTTTGATCTTAACAAACTTAACTCGTCTTGATCGTCCCTGAACGCAATTAACAAGTAAATCTTACTTGATCTTAAGCTATCTTAACAAGTCTTGATCGTCCTTGAAATCAATTATCTTGAAAACCAACTTAAATTCTTACACGTTCTTGAAAAAATTGTGTTAAGCCTGACAAGATCGTGATAAGATCAAAATGGCCAAACAAGATCATAACATGTCTGCTAGTGGGGGTAGGTGGCAATGGATCTATCGAAAGGAGAGATGGTGCAACCTTTGTCTTTCAAACGACATATACGAAGAGTATCACTATTTTATGTCATGCTCGTATTTTCGGAATGACAGAAAAATGTAGTTATCTAAATACTGCCAATCAAATGTGTATACATTTAAATTAAATTCTTTAATGAATACCCGCGATGAGTGTTTATTGCATTTTTAGCTTTAATTTATACGTAATACAATATTGATCCTCGGGCATAGTGTTTAACAAACAGATCGTGTTTTCTTAATTTTAGAAAAAAATTTTTTTTAGTTCTTTCTGGAGGATTAAGGCCCACTACTTAATTTTCAGTTATTGCTGGTACTTCCTGTTATCTTCATATTTATAGACCTTTAAATGCGGTAGAGTACCTTGATAATAACTATTTATCTTTAACTAGACTGTTATGATTACTTACCTTTACAAATAGATCGTGTCAATAGTATCACATACAAGACAACATTAAAAAGTCGTCTGTTCTGCATTTGATAATCTTATCAATCATCAGCACGAATCTGCAAAAGGCATGAATATATCTTTGTAGAATTAAGGTATGTTCATTAAAACACAATTATTGGCATTTTAAACCTCTAATTATAAACAGTTTGAAAAATATATATTTCAGAAATAATTCATGGCCGTCTGTTGTTTGTTGGTGATTATCATGTGGGTGTCCATTATTTTCGTTTATGCAGAGCGTAGTGCAGCGACGCGAGAGGTAAAATGAACGAAACGGACACCGTAAATCGACTATAAATCACCAGACCAAAGGCAGACCAATAGTGTACACGGTAACGACAGCCATTACATAAGATTTACTGACGTTTGTGTGCAGCAAACACATTATGATGTCATCTATTTCAGCGTTAAGACTGTTGTGCCGTCGCCCTTCTTGTTAATGGGATATTTACATATTGCTTGTCATCATGGTTTGATTGTTGTTTCATTAGGATGCGTTTTAAATTAGAGTAACTGTTCGTGGAGTCGTACAGAACATGGACTCGTACGCTTTTGATAGATTTCAAAAAGTACTCATATCGTGAGATGATCTCTGCCTAACAACATGTTGTTTTACCTAGCAACGAGCATTTCTGGTTTGCCTCGTTTTAAAATTGAAAGTATAAAAAATAGAATGCATTTCGTCTGAAAAAATCTGAGCATGGCCTTCTATATATAGAAATTGGTGCTTTTATTTCAGCTACCTCTAAACTAAAAGCGTTGTGTATTGAAATATCTACACAGTTAAATGTAAATGAAAAAAATTTGAAAAACATGGAAATTGAATTAGAAAAATTAAAATTGAAATTACCAAATAATACTATAAGAATTCGTACATTAGAGCAAAACATAAAAGATATTTACGAGAAAAAAACAGAAGCTGCCATGTTAAGGTCAAAATGTAAATGGTATGAAGATGGCGAAAAATCTTCAAAATATTTCTTTCAACTTGAAAAAAGTAACGGGCAAGAAAAATTGTGGTATAAAATTAAGTGTGAAGACGGATCTTTTAAAACGGATATTGATTCAATATTTAATGAGCAATTGAATTTCTATGAGAATCTTTTTGAATCTGAGGGTTGGGATATTGGAAAAGGGGAATTGGCTACTTTAATTCGTTGAATTCGTTGAAAAGAAAATAGATTCAAATGAAAAATCGGAACTTGAAAAAAAAACATTGAACAAAGTGAAATTTAAAAAGTGATTAAGTGCCTTAAACGCAATAAATCTCCTGGAGAGGATGGAATAATAGCAGAATTCTATCAGATATATTGGGACGTTATTAAAAATGAATTTACTAAACTTATTGATGATATTTTTTCTGTGGGAAGTCTTTGTCGATCTCAAGGAAGGGGAATAATTTCTTTGATATATAAGGGGGGAGAACGTGAACTTATAAAGAATTGGAGACCATTAACTTTATTGAACTGCGATAATAAAATAATCGCATAAATACTTGCAACAAGACTTAAATGTGTATAACCCAAAATAATATATAGCGATCAAAAGGGATTTGTAAAAGGTAGGAATATAAGTGATGCAAATAGGTTAATACAAGATATTATTCACCATGTAGAGACCGAAGATGAAGAAGGGGTAATTATATTTTTGGATCAACAAAAGGCCTTTGATAGGGGTGTCCAGTCGCGCCCTTTTTATATGTTATACAAGCCGAACCAATGGCATGTGCCATACGAGCAGACAATAATATACAACGTATAAAATTGCCAGGGATTTCGGGTATAGTCGAAACCGAACTCAATCTTTTCGCGGACGACACTCAACTATTGAGCAAAGATGAAAACTCAGTTGAAGAATCTTTCAAAATACTTAAAGTTTATGAATTAGCTTCGGGTTCAAAAATCAATTATGACAAAACAAAGCGTTTATTTCTGGGAAGGTTAAAAGGTAAAAGACCACGCTTCACAAAAATAAAATGGATTAAAACAAATGTCAAAACGATTGGGGTTCACAACGGGTATGATATAGACGATAAAATGATTTGGAAATCTAAGATTGACAAAATAAAAAGTTGTTTGCAGGTCTGGAAAACTAGAAATCTTACATACCAAGGTAAGGTATTAATTATTAAGAGCTTAGTTATTTCCTTAATCGGGTATGAAATCGATATGCGAGGAATTCCTGAAATATACTTGAATGAAATTAACAGTTTAATCTGGGCTTTCATTTGGGATAATAAGGTCACTCAAATTGACAGGAATGTATCTTGTTTAAATACATCAGATGGTGGTATGGGTATGATAAATATTTTTAATTTTGTTAAAAGTAGACAAATTAAACTTATTTATAAAATTATACACTCCGAGGAAGAAGCTTGGAACGTATTGGGTAAAAGATGGTTATCAAGATTTGTTAACCTAAGTGGTAAAAATTATTTTATATGTCTTTGTTCAGACCTCAAATCGGTCGATTTGAATTTTTTACCAAAAATTTACAAGGATGCATTATATTCCTTTTCAGAATTTAGAGCAAAATATACACCAACAACTAGAGAAGAAGTATTAAATACCCAAATATTTTGTAATAAAGATATAAATTTCGCTGGGAAACCCTTGTTTTACAAATCCTTTTTACGTAGTGGTCTTTTGAAAATTCGAGACATCTGGGATATAGATAGGTCGAATTTTAAAGACTGCACTTTAATATATAATTGTTTGATTGATAAACGAAACTGTATATCCGAATACTCTAAAATCAAGAAAGCCATTCCTGCATATTATATTCAGTTACTAAAGGGTGTAACCTATGATATTAATCTCAATAACCTAGAAATTTGCTCAAAATCAGGCTCCTTTATAAATCCAAGTAAGCTGAAGCCAAAAGAAATTCAAAAAGTTATGAATCCAGTAACTATACCGAAATCACAACTCAAATGGGAAACGTTTTATGATAACACTTTTAACTGGCCAGTAATCTGGAAACTTATTAAAAAAAATGAAAATCAAGCTGAATTTCAATTCAAGTCTATACATAATATTGTTTTCACTGAAATATTTGAATTGTATGTTCATTTTACACACTAAGCAACAACCCCCAAAAAATAAAATATTTACAAAAACATAATTGCAATCTAAGGATAACTCTCTATGCATAAAAATTAGCTTCAACTTACCAATATAATGTCTAACAGTTACTTATGATAATTGGTGAAAAAATACCACCAAAATTATTATTTGGTATATCTATTCCATGTTACATTTATTTGACATTTTCAAATCTAATTGATTTAACTGTTGTTATTACACTGTATATTAATGCGTCTAGCATAAAACCCGTTCGGATATGATATTTTCGAAATCAACATTTTCTGTAGATAATCACTGCTTCCTAAGTGCAGCTCGAGTTAATTGGTGGGCTACGTAACCTGATACAGTTGGTTGATGTTTAATGCTATATTTTACTCAAATTAACAAAACCAAGCATATTTTTAACGCCCGAAAGTACCCTTTTGGAAGCAAACGTTCCATAAATTGTACCTGTTTCTAATTAGTAAACCGTGCTGTGCCTGTTTACAGGGTTGACGACTTCAAAGAACAAATACAACGATACAAAAGATAAGTCAACACAAATTAGTTATCAATTTTCCATAAGACATGTAAAGGTTTCAATCGATATCTGTCAAATACCTGTTTTTCTCAATTTAAGTCAAAATCATTTTCCAGGACGTCTTTGGTTTAAGTATATTATATATTATTAGTGACTTAATATTGTTATATACACGGTCAGCTCGAGCCCCAATTTTAAATTTACTGACCGTGTATATACCATATTAGGTCACTAACATATTGTGTAATTTGTAAATCCTACTACGGAAGCATAGAGGGGACATGTGATTTTTTTTTCTATCTCGTGGCCACGACATACTAAGTCGTGGCCACGAGATAGCTATGTCGTGGCAACGAGATACTAACTCGTTCCCACGACATACAAGTCGTGGCCACGAGATACTATCTCGTACCTACTACTTACTAAGTCGTGGCCACGAGATTCCATCTCGTTCCCACGACATACTAAGTCTTGGCTACGAGATACTAACTCGTTCCCACGACATACTAAGTCATGGCCACGAGATACTAACTCGTTCGCACGACATACTAAGTCGTGGCCACGAGATAGCTATGAGTATGAGCAAAGCTCGTTGTTGAGGGTTTCTAAGTGTGTAAGTATCTCGTGGCCACGACTTAGTATGTCGTGGGAACGAGTTAGTGTCTCGTGGTCACGACTTAGTATGTCGTGGGAACGAGATAGCATCTCGTGGCCACGACTTAGTATGTCGTGGGAACAAGATAGTATCTTGTGGCCACGACTTAGTATGTCTTGGGAACGAGTTAGTATCTCGTGGCCACGACTTAGTATGTCGTGGGAACGAGACAGTATCTCGTGGCCACGACATAGTAAGTCGTGGGAACGAGATAGTATCTCGTGGGAACGAGTTAGCCATCTCGTGGCCATGACTTAGTATGTCGTGGGAATGAGATAGTATTTCATGGCCACGACTTATCTATCTCGTGGCCACGACTTAGTATGTCGTGGCCACGAGATAGAAAAAAAAATTCACATGTCCCCTCCATGCTTCCGTATCCTACCGAAAGTCCTTAAACATATAAAAATTGTGAAAACCCCACCAATAGCAGTGATGTTTACATGGTGTCGTCGAGAAATGGCAGTCACTGACTGTATATTTTTCATGGTCACCCCATATGGAATATATGCGGTCAGTGCGTGACGTTGTTTGACCAATCAAAATTTCGGAAATTTACTAGAGGAAGGATATAAACGGGTATGCGGTATGTGGCTTAAGTATTTGCGACTTCTGGTTTATGTAATTGGTTCTTTGATTTATGTATCTCCAATAGTGAAAATCAAGCTCCGTCGAAGTTTCTGCTTCTAAAATGTAAACCAAAATGTTAAAATCCGACTTTAAACGGGTTCTGGTAACTGTTTTAACTTAGCTTTTCAAAGAAGATACAGATTGTGCCGTTGTATAATAAGTTACTGTACATTCAAAAATTAATTCTGTTGTCAAGGAATAGCATTCAAAAATGCGTGCATTAATTTCTGAATTGACATACAATATCAATAATAAGAGTAAGCATCTACTTAGGTAACAGTTCAATAAGTTTGCGTTTTCTCGAAGTTTTATGAAATTTGGCATGTAACTGGATTGGTATGAAGCGCAACAGAACATGGGAAAAATAAGAAATTTAAGTTAATATTTTCGGAAATGTCATCGAATAATCTATTTGTATAGAATATGAAAAAGAAAGGAAATGGGGTAAATGCCAAGGAGACAACATCCCATATCCTGGTTAAAACGACCCAAAACAAAGCATCTTGCACGTAAAAATCAATAAAAACGTGAAAAAATGTGACGATCTTTACTTCAAACAAATGTAACACTTTCTTCCAAATGTTGAAACTGATTATCTGGACTTATCTAATCTCTGATATTTAGAATTTCAGTTCCATAGGTTAGGGTTGAATGTTCAATGATATGTTATACATTCACAATAGTTGCACTGATATGCATTCATACATGAAAAAATTGATATGTTTAACTATCTTGTACCGCCAATTCACCTTTACAGAGAAAATTACACAGATTATGTAGAACGTATGAATTTCGAACAATCTGAGATTCGAAAAAACGGACGGAATAATATAATTTAAGTTAGACAGATTGACGCTTATATGTAATTGATTCAAATCAAATACGACGAAAACGACTACAGGTAATATTCCTGCTATGTTCTGCCTTGTTAATCCATTCAACAGTTTTCTAGAAGATTTTTGCATGCATTTGTATATGGTTCAATGTTAAAATACGTCAGCCAAACTAGATAAAAAGATCGAGTGTGTATCTTTTTGTTAACTCATAGCAATAGTTATCACAATTCAATAAGAATTTTAAACAATGAGCCCTACTAATTCAAAATAAATTCATGGAAAATTTCAGATACATCTGTATCGATTTCCATCGCAAACTTTCAAAGACAAAATACCAACGATATTTTAGTTGTTTTGTAGGTTGTATAACATGCAGTAAACTGTTCTGTGAAGTGGCAGCTGTATAATTAACTTAGAATTTGAGAATACGGCAATATTGCCGTAAGCGACTAACATATATTACCGTTAGCGACAATATGTGCCGGTGACAATGTGCGCAGGGCGACAATATGTGCCTAAACGCCTGCAGCGACAATATTTGCAGGGTTGACAATATGTGCAGTAAAAGCACAAGTTTATTTTGAGAATCGATATGTGTCTAACATACAAAACATCAAGTATTTTTTTCCGAATGGTTACAGCACTAAACTGTCGCACTTGAACATTTTTTTATAAACCATAGGTAACACCTACAGAAGCCACCTGTCGCATATACAGGAGCCAAAGTTTCGGTTCTATGGTTGAAAACAAGATATCTTGACAGATGCGTGAGGAAGTCTAGACTGTTTGAAAGATATATTTATCTGTAAGAGGAGGGTCTTGTGTCTGTGTGTCACCATTCCATTGTGTTAACTGAAAGGTCTTGGCATTAGACGACTGACAGACAGACATATCTTTTCATTCACCATATACCATAATGACGATATCAAGACGGTTCGTTCCTCTGGAACCTGAGTTATGGTAGAATATGATACCAAAAGGCGTGAAAGTTACATTTTTTATTTAAAAAAAAATAGTCAGATACAATGTTTAATATAAAATGTATAGTTTCCTACAAAAGTAAATTTGAAATGGATCCATAAGAGAGAACTTGTCTCATACTAAATGTAAGAATTATCCATTACTTCATGCCAATGATAGACCGTAAATGGTCTTTTTAGATTTTACAAAAGAGCTAGGACCAATAAAGTCCAGTGGTCATTCCGACACAGAAAAAAATTTGAAAAACAAATTATATTTCCGAAATAACTTTTCACTGAACAGATATAATTTTTTCATAAAATTTACATTTACTCTAGAAATGTTCCAACATAAAACTGTTACGGTTAAATTCCTTCACGTTTTACTAGGTGTTTATACAGTATAAATAATTGTTATATCCTTCAGGGTTCGTGTTAAAATTTCGTCTTTTAATTTCATTGTTTTATTAAACGGAGTTAACAATGTCTCAAAACACCATAACCGTTACATTCCTCCCTCCTTAAAACAAATGTTATTTGAATATCCTTGAAATATATATATATATATATATATATATATATAAACTGTCTATAAATTCAGTCAACTTGGAAACTTGTTCATTTGTAATGGCATTAACATAGTTATTTTACATACAAAGACAAACATATATCAGTTTAATATGTATACGTTTCTCAGTATATAATACGCTTATTATTGTTATACATTAAAGATATTTGTGGTTAATATGTTTTATATCAAATGAACGATGCACTCATACCAACAAAAATATTTTTCAGATATTTTAAATGTTCAGCCTCGCCTGACCAAGATGCTTTGTGAATTGATAATTAGCGACTAATTTAAGACCTTTTGTAGATATTTCATGAAAATATTTACATTTATTAGTGTGTTTATTACATTTTTTAGACAAACTTTATATATATACCACGGAAGAAGAACGTGTAAATAAAGAATCTTTATTTATTAACAAATATCGCCCAAGTCTAAACTATATAAGACATTGATACGAATTTATTTAATTTTATGTTATATTTTATTAATATGCTATTTANGAAGATTCTTTGTGAATTGATAATTAGCGACTAATTTAAGACCTTTTGTAGATATTTCATGAAAATATTTACATTTATTAGTGTGTTTATTACATTTTTTAGACAAACTTTATATATATATACCACGGAAGAAGAACGTGTAAATAAAGAATCTTTATTTATTAACAAATATCGCCCAAGTCTAAACTATATAAGACATTGATACGAATTTATTTAATTTTATGTTATATTTTATTAATATGCTATTTATTATTTACCTCCCTTGTTGCTAAGACGTCAGTGACGTTATCTTTCTCTTAGTAACGTTATAGTAACAGATAGCCTTGAAAATCTGTATACTACAGTGAAACCGGTAGGCAAAATGTGACATTTTATTTTGAACTGTGATTATTGTACCAGTAGAGACATGTGATTTCTTAATTATATAAGAAAACAACATTTCCGAGCCTTTATTTTTCATATATATATATATATATATATATATATATATATATATATATATATATACCAGATAAATGCATACCCCTACGAATCTTCAGCAGTATCATTTCGGTCATTTAACGACATCTAGAATGCATTCAAAAATCTCAGTGTATTCAACAAATAAATACAAAACTAGACTGAGTACCCTTACTTATATTTGGCAGTATCATTTCAGTCATTTCAAGACATCTAGTATGCATTATCAATAAACAAAATCAAAATCAACCACAATTATGAAATATTAAATGTCCACTGTGCAATTTATCTGTATATGTAATCCGCTATACCCTACTAATATTCATCAACAATAGCTGTTTAGGTTTGTGACACTTCTTGACATTTAATGTAGATCATCATGGTTTGTCAGTGTATAATAAGCGTAAAATAAGCGCCATAAAATCATGAAAAACATAAAAAGTACAATGTATTGATAATATGTAATTTACGAAAGGCTATGGAGTAAATGAGACCATGACACATATGTTATTGGTTTTTTTTCGCAATTGGTACTAGTACATTACATCATTGTACATAAACACATAGTGAAGACGATACATTACAAATGAACATATACAGGAACAAAACAACACACAAACATATATCAAAAAAATATTTCACACGAGGACTTTTAGAACTGTAGAAGTTATAAATGATATTTATATGATATAAACTTTTGCACTCAGCCACTGAGAAGAGCTTCAAGCGGCATAAAATTAATTTGTGAAGCTGTCAAATAAAAGTAGTAGCAAAAGGGGGATTCTGCCCCACTCATGCAAAATCCTGCATAAAAATCCCTACCTCGAGGGCAAAATGCAAACCGACGGCATTTCTATTGATCATAGGGTAAATACAAGAATTATGTCTTTCGTACACAATGGATTGGTCGAAATCTTCCAAGATGGGGGTGATGACTTTATCAGCGAAGATGCCTTCCAGGAAGAGATGAAGGATCAGAATCAGGAATCCACCACATGGAAGGATTTGCCTACTGGAGTGATCTATAAGATCTTGGAGGTAGTAGAAGTGGATGGAAAATTCGGCAAAATCAGGATTCTCACTCTGAAAAATCGAGAAGGAGAAATCACCAGAGTATGGGCCTGCCCAACGCTCAACAAAGAAAAGGGTCCCTTGCAAGGAGCTTACGTTCGAACAACTGGATATAAGCTGAGCAAGAAATCCAATCGACAATACCTTTCCTACGAGAAAGTAAAAAAAATACCAGAGGGCTAGGGGTAAGGACGCAAAATTTCCCAATCCAAAACGGATTGGGAAATTTGTTTTTGATCTGGAGGGTTCGGGAATGAGCGGGGAGCGAGGCGTAGCCGAGCCAGGCGCGAATGGATGAACCCTCCCTACGGCGCATGCGCATTCAATTCTTCACTAATGGAGACAGAAGGTTGACGCAACTGATCCTTCTCAATGTAATAATTTTTCAGGCAGACGACAGGCGCACCATCTTCACCCGGGAGTTGAGACTGATAAAATCTGGCCAAGCGGAGAGTATCGCAATGCTTCTTCTTCTTCTTGGCGATTCGCTTGGCGATCAGCGAGAGCACTAGGATGGTTGTCGCACTCAGGCAAGCGAGGGATCCAAGGGGAGGGAGGCCACAGCACCGATCCCGTTCAAAGCCGACCCCATGGTGCCACTGGTAAGCAATAGACTGCAGATGGAGGCTGCAGCTTGGATAGTGGAGACCACCTTATCCAGTCGCTTATATTTAGATCATATTGGTTATTTGTTCTCTATCAGTTTTTAAACATCTTTGAGTTAATGGTCTTCCAAACGTTTAGATTTTATCTGCACTGATGAGACATAAGTTGTCGAAATGCGCATATGCAGAGAGTAAATTCACGGTAACTTCGGTATTTAGTTATTTATAGTTGCGAAGCATGCTGGCATATTTCTGAATCTCGGAATCCAGAAAATCCTCGTGTCTACCATCTACTTCATCGACCATTTATCTAAGGGCCCTAGAGAAGCATGCCTAGCAGGGGGATACTCTTGAAGGGCTATTGGGACCAAGGATCAATCCACTACCATCGTAGAGTCGACTTCCACTCTTCAAGTACAATCCATCACCGTAAGTATTGGGTAAAGTACCTGGACTGAGATGTAGACCACGACCCTGGGGTTTCACACAGCATACTTTCCCACCCTTCTTGAGATATAATCCAGATCCCACAGCTTTTTGGATGGCTGCACTACCCAAACCGCTCAAGGCACCCACCCCCCAAAGCAGGTAGCACGGTTTTAACTAGCATAGGTAGCGCAGCAGAGGCGAGACCTGCAAGCATGGGGAGAAATCCACCTTCCTTTACGTTATACCTCACCTGCTTCGGGCTCATCTCCAAGACCATACCACCCTTACCACTCTGCAAGAGCTTGGTGATGCGCTGGATCTGTCGTTGAGTGAGGAACATCTTTTGCCCACCAGATAGGTTGGCATGCGACAATCGGACGCTCACGGGGCAACCCTTCTTTGCAGCACGCTGAATCTTCTCTGCCTGACCCTTCGTCAAGTTGAGACCATACTCTTGATAATCTATTTATTTATACCTCACGCAGATGAAAGCGAATGGTTGAGATGCTCCCCTCGCAGATCGATGAGGCGACCGTCTTGATCGGTCAGGTAGGTTTGCATCTGATTGATGGTCTTCAGGGTCACGGGTAAGTAGATCAGATTCTTAGGGGTCTGGATGATCTTCATGCCTGGATCGACCCCGGGAAAGAAACTATAGATGGTGGACTGCTGGGACGTAGCTTCCTTGGAAGATATCACTATTCACGAGGATGCTATTGATGATGATGATATCAACGATATGCTCACCCTCTACGTATACATTCGTGCGTCGGTCATAGGTATACGTTCGGGCATCGAATCCAAGCACCGTATTCAGGCTATTGGGCACATCGAAATCCACTTGGTAGCTTCTGACAAGGGTGAGCGTCGCTCTCAGAGTCGCGCGATTGGCATCGAGAAGGATCTTAGCCTTGTGCTTACTGAGCTTCATTTGTCGCTGGATCTCGTCGTTGATATCATCGATGCCATAGGAGCCAGTGCTCAGGGCGATGGGAAACCAGTGGACACCTTCGTCTGGGGAGTAGCGGAAGGATATTTCCAGCATGGATATTGAGGATGGAGTAGTACGTCTCCAGATTCACGAGGGCCATATCGTAAGATTTCTCTTCGCGCAGTCGGAGGGGTGGGTTGAAGCGGGTTAAAATCTGGCTATCGTCCCCAGAGACGATGAAGGAGAACCCATGCTTGGGTTCGGTATTGGTGGCGATTTTTCGCAAAAGTGAATCGTCCATTTATTTACAGGTGGTGACGTAGAAAGCGGATACCAGTCTCTGCTTCCAATCTTCCAGACCGTCATAGTGCTTCTGAAGGTTTTTAGCTTTCACCAGGATGGCAAAGACTTCGGCGGGTCGGATGGCAAACAGTAGTTGAATATGAATTTTGTCCATTTATTTACTGCAGAGCTCAGCTTTAGAAGACGACGCTCATCTTCTGGCCATCGGATTCGAATTGGAGATGCGATCGGAGATGACCAAAGCGTAGGCTTGGGTATTGGCAGCGACGTTTTGATCGAATCTGACCTTGATATAGACGTCGATCGTTGAATTCTTGAGGCGCTCGCTCTGCTTGGAGACGTCGAATACGAAGAGGGGATGGAGATCCGTAAAGTCGGCAGGGGTGATGCCTGGATTGCTCACCAAATGATCCATGTTGAAGAATTTCCCACGGAAATCGGCAGCCTCCGTATAGAGCCTGGAGACTTTCTGATTCGTGAAGGAGGCACGATGGCCCACGGCAGGATATTTCTGGGAATTCAAGGTGACCCAGATATCATTCACGCGACAATGGTCGAAGATGGCAGGGTTGGCTTCTTGATCGTTACTCTTGTCGGTTTGGAAGGCGACGATCACCCATCGGGGTCTTTCGAGGCTGCTTCGGGTGGAAAGGAGCCAGTTGAATTCACGACTTTCAGGGACACCGATCGAATCGCACTGCCTCATGCGGAATCAAATATCTAGCTTCACTTTGCTCTCGATGGTCTTATAGAGACGCAACTTCTGCTCGTCGGAGGGCATCACGTGGGGAATAAACCATGAGAGATTGCAGAGGACGATCTTACCAGGGTCGTTGATATTTGCAGCATCCCGGAAGATTGCGTCATTATCTGATGCACGGACGAGAGTGAGCTCATGCTTGAATCCATAGACTAGCTTTTCGTAGTCCTGGGCAAAGCCGAAGATATGCTTCAAGGGGATGGTTAAGGAGAAGGTCCCCTTATTGGCAGGCTTGGCGATGACGTAGGCCTTCCGCGCTGCAAATCCTAGATTCTCGGCAGCAGCCTCTGTAGAGGTATCCTTCACCCATAACTGGTTGAGGCCCTGGGACTTTGAGAAATCGTCTGGATACGTGAGTAGACCCATCATGGTGGTGGCGACCCCAGGATCGTTCAGATGCTCGATCGTCTGCCCGGAAAGCTTGTAGCTGATGGATTTGAAGAGGAACATCATCGCATTATTGATGAGGGAGATGAGATTGGCATCGGCATAGGCCGACCCATCATTCTTCTGGAGCCTTCCTTCCAGCAAGAGGTAGCTCTCGGAGGGATGAAGGAAAAGATCCTGCGACTCGATGCTCGGTGCCAGACCTATTCAACTGCGTCCCGGTGATGGGATGGTATTCAAAGAATTCGTACTCCTGGACGCTTTCGTCGAAAGTCAGTCCTTCGGTGATAGTAAGCATATCGGCCATCATATATATTTATTTATAGCGCTGGACGAAGTCGTGGATGGTTGCGATACCACCACCCGAGATGAGATTATTGAGGTGGGCCTGCTGCTGAGGGGTCCTCTTGGTCTTGGTGGGAGGTGCTGGGGGCTTCTTGGGCTTCTTGCGGGTCACTCGATGAACGACGTGGTCTACGGCCTTCGTCGCTCCTTTCTCCAATCCCTTGATGGCGGCAGAAGAGGTGAATTCTCGTCCGGCCAGACTAGCGATGGTATCGAATAATCCTCGCCCACCGACTACATATCTCCGGCGATATCCGTGATTCACTACTAAAGGCATTTATTTAGAGGAGCTTTCGATGCAGCGTCTCGTACTCCTTCCTGCTGATATGCTTAGCTTTCTTCATGGCGTCGAGGATGGCCACGATTTCGTTTCGCACCCCATTATTCCCGGCCTTATAGGCGGCGGCACAAAGATCGAGGCGATCCAGCAACTGGTCGAAGCATTTGGGAAGAAAGACGGTTCGAACCCCACTCCCATACTTATCTTGCTTATAGAGGTACGAGACGATCTCCTTCCACTTCTTGCTTTTACTAGCCTTGAGGGTCTGCGAGAATGTAGAATTACCTTGATACATGGCATTCGATGCTCGTAGGTTATCCCCATAAGTATTCAGATCGTCCACCTCGAAATCTTCGGGATGCTTCATGACCCATAGACCGGGGGTACCCCTACAGCGCTCGTCATCGACGATGATATCGTCACCATCGAAAGTGACCGGGAGACTTCCGATCATGATGCTCCCATCTTCCACTCGCAATCCAAAGGTATGATCGGCATCGGGTGTCATACTGAGCAGAAGGTAATGGGTGGCTCTCGGACCGAGATTGGTAGTCAGGGCTTTCCCGATGGGTAGTGGGTCGTCGTCGTAATCGGCGGCGGCGGCAGGAGGAAGGGCAGGCATGGGGGTGGGTAGGGTGAGATCATCGATCTTTTTGGTGATCTAGGAAGCGGTCTCCTTTTGCGTTTCGACGACAGGCTTGAAGATCTTGGAAAGATCGCGACTGAGTCCGATCTTATCCAGGCGATGAATATTACGCTTGGTCTCCTGCAGGTCCCTAGCAAGCGCCTCACGCTGCTTAGGATCGGTGATCTTGATGAACGTCATTTTATTTATAGCATCGCGAACGCCCCTAGGCGATGGATCGAACGCTATGGGGCGTTGGAACGAACGCTATAGGGCGTTGGGAGGCGATGGATCCAACGCTATAGGGCGTTGGGAGGCGATGGATCCAACTCTATAGGGCGTTGGAACGAACGCTATAGGGCGTTGGGAGGCGATGGATCGAACGCTATGGGGCGTTGATGCATTTCGGGGAGCAGAAGACTTCCATCCTATGTGCGATTTTATTATCGTACTCCCCCGCCATCCGCACTTTTACGCCCGACCAGAGGGTGGCAAATTTGGGCATGGTAATAATCTCTTGGTGGATATGGTCCAAAGCCTTACCGCGAGCGATCGGAGCTCCACACCGGCAACACGCCTTAGGAAATAACTTCGAATGCCTCTTGCATTTATCGCTTGGCAATATGGAAGGGTACGTGCATTGATGACCGCGAACCGTCTTGATGCAGCACTGGGGTCCGAGCGACGGCCGTCGGCGGGGATGGGAATTATAGGACCTTCCCTTGAAATCCTGGTCATGGATGTGGTGAGCATACCTTTCGGCACCGCATCTGCTGCAGTCATATCCCAGGATATCATCGTTAATAAGCACTCTCTCCCACCGGTGCTTGCATTTAGGGGGTTGTCGTGGGGGCTTGGGGGCATTCTCCCGATCTAAGTCCCTTTGATTTTCGAGGAAAAATTCCCGCATCATTCTTTATCTCATACTCGATAGAACTCATCCAGATTGCATCGATATTTTCCATTCGTCTTGGGGCTCGTGAGATCGATGGTCATGAATCCGTGAGGCTTGCCCCAAGAGCGGTTGCATAGGGTATCGAACTGAGCCGGGCTGAGATCGCTGCAATGGTCCCGGCGGATATGATCGCGATTCTTAGCATCCTGCTCGAAGAGTAAGATGAAATTAGCATTCTCCCGGATCGATTGCCGAGGGAGCTTGAAGTAATTTTGGCAGAGGTAGAAGCAATCAACGTTATTATGGCGCCCGCGCACGTAGTAGTCTTCGCACTTGCTCTGCTTGCTGAGCATCAAGTCGTCGAAGACCATGATATTCTTGCGAGAGGCGTCGAGGTCGCGGGGATCGGGCACGTCGGTCACCTGCTCGAAGAAGAGGGGCTCGATACAACTTGGTTTGGTCGGGGGCTTCATCACGTCCACCACATCGATCAAGGAGTGCGGATAGCGATCCTTGATGGAAAGAAGCTCGCGGATGTCGTCTTTTGAAAATCCTTTCCCTAGCGCTCGCTGCAGCAGCTGATAAATGGGCTGGTCGAGCGATTTTTCGAAGACGTAGAGTCGATCGTAGTCGAGCCATCCATCGCGCAAGAGGAGGTTATTCAGCAGCGTCGTCTTGCCACAGTCCGATTTTCCGATGATCAGACCTCGAATGGATCGCTGCGGGAGGAGAAAGTGATTATGCCTACCGGCGGTAGGCTCATTGTACGTAAGGTCTTCAACGTCCATTTATCTATATAAAATGACAATAATCTGCTTGAAATGCAAGAAGACGGAGACGAAAGGCTTGAGTGAGGTGGTGGCAAGCAATGGGAGGCTGCGGAAGGTTGGAACCAGCGTCGTCTGTGGCTCTCAGAAGTCCCAATTTATAGGCGCCGGGCTCTGGAATAAGATGCTCAATTGCATGCCCGTGGAGATGCACTTACCGATGCATAATTTCACCGGACCGGGCACCAAGCTTCATAAGCGTCTGAAGGCAGATGGCACCCCCAAACCTTGGTCGATGCCTATCAATCGTGTGGATAAGGCTTCCTATCACCACGATCTCTGCTATGCCCAGCATCAGGATACGGCCACCCGCAATTCAATCTGCGATAAGACCATGCTCAAGGAGCTGGATGGCATTCAGCAGCCCACGCCTCGCGAGCGCATGGAACGAAGTATCGTCAGACCCATCATTGGCACCAAGGCACGATTTGGGCTGGGCGTGAAGAAAAAAAAAGTGCGCTGGTCGGATGAGCTAGCCGAAGAGCTGCATAAGCCAGTCAGTGCGTGGTGGAGCGCTGGAATCGAACCATGAAGGAGAAGATGTTCAAGTACTTCTCGGCCAAAAGCACGCGCACCTATCTTCCCATCTTGGAGGATCTCATCCGTCAGTATAATACCACCAAGCATCGATCCATCAAGATGGCTCCCACCGCCGCCAGCAAGAAAGAGCACGAGGCTAAGGTCTTTTGGAATATTTACGGAAATCTCCCACCCATGAAGCCTCATCGATTCGACGTTGGCGATAAAGTCCGAATCACCAAGAAGATGCGCACTTTCGAGAAGGGATATACTCCTCGCTGGACTGGGGAAGTCTTCACCATTTCAGGGATCCTTCTACGAGTCCGAGCTGCAGCGCACCGATCAGGAAGTCTATCGCATCGAGGATATCCTGCGTCGACGAACCAGGGATGGGGTGAAGGAAATCTTCATGAAGTGGTTGGGATATCCTAAGACTTTCAATTCATGGGTCAAAGAGTCTGACTGGCAATGACCCAGATGGCTTTCTGGTCTCGATCAAGGGAAAACAGAAAGTCTTGATTTACGCATGCTTCAGCTCGACGAAGAGTCTTAATGCGTCAAGATCTGCCTGCAGGCGCTCGTAGACGGCTTTGGTGATGGGCTCATTATCCGTCTGGGGGATTGGGAGATTTAACACGCGATATTTCTGCATGTCTAGATTCGTAGTCATCAAACCACCATTGGTCGAGACGCACTCTGACTTATCGACTTTGGTCCCCAGCTTTTTGGTAAGGTCTTTGAGGGTTGCGTCGTACTCCCTTTGCATCCGCTTGATGGTCATCTGCATCTGCTTAATTTCCGAATCTAGGTCGTCCGTGTCTTTCATACTTTCTTTCAGCTGCTGAGTGACCCATTTCTTCGTCACTGCGTCCGAGCTATCTCGCGGTAATCCAAGACTGGTGATGCGATGATCGCTCATGAGATCCTGAAGCATCCGCCATATTGGCATGCGCTTCCTCGGGTGAGATCCAAACTTATCCATTTATCTATAGGTCGAAGAAGACCTCCTCGAGCGTCCGACCTTCCGAAAGAAGCTTCAAGACGTGCAAGCAAAAGTGCCCACAGACCACGTCACCTCGACGCTGAAGCTCGTCGGTATTATATCAAATCTCCGGCCTCAGATAGTCGACGATCTCGTTGGGTGGGGGTAGTCCGTAGGGATCGAAGTAGACTTTGAGTCCTCCATGCTTATGCCAGCACGTCCAGTGCGTGCCAGGGCCATCGCGATCGTCGTGATTCAGGATGACACATTCAATGGGGCGTGGGGTGGGTGGTAGGGCATTGCGCATGAATACCCCGCTGAAGTGGGGGATATGCAGAGCCTTGGCAGCTTCCTCCAAATCTAGATTCGAGAGGGGCTGGTGGTGGAGGAGGATGCTGTGCACTCGTATTCTGCTCATTTATCTAAGTATGGTCAATCTGGATGGGCATCCGCACCCGTCAGAGCCTACTAAGTTCAGAGGGGCTTAGCCATGGGTGATTCGATAGTGTCCGTGGGCAAGGGTGCTGATGCCATCGGGGAGGATGTGACGCTTGTCGTCTTTGGCGGAGAGCGCGATCTTGTTGATCTCCTCAGCGTAGATCTGATGGAGATGGCTCCGGAGGATATTCATCGGACGATGGATCTCTTGCTGAGTGGTGAGGCATCGTTTGTAGTCCTCGAAGGCGATGCTGCGCTTGATGACGCTCTTGGTGACTCCCTTCGCCTTCTTGGTGATCTCACCATCATCCACCTTGAAAGCGTATAGCTTCGCTCGGAGCCCACGAATTCGGTCATAGCCTTGCCAGCGCACTCGTCCTTGAATTTTCCGATGATCTTATTCACGCCAGTGGGGATGCCAGAGGAATGCTCGTCCGGGTAGTTGGACGTATCGAATTTTTCCTGGACGTGTGGAGCGATATCCTGGTAGAAATCGTCGGTCTGGATCTCATAGGCCAAGCTGTCTGTGTTGGTGAAGAGAAGTCGGGCGCGATCATCGTACATCTTCCTCATGAATCCATAGTGGAAATCGTACATGAGAAGCTTCGAAATATCCAAGATGCAGGCTTCCAGGTAGATCGGTTTATCGAATTTCAGGTTGGTCTTCTTCATGTGGACGGCTGCTAGATTCTCGGTGAAGACCATCCGATGTTCGAAGTTGGGCTTGGCCACGAGCTGCAAGGCCTGCTTCTCGGTGGTGACCAATCTGACGTCTACGCGCTTCCGGATATTTACCATGGTCTTGCCAAAGACTGAGTTGACCATGAGCTTGAAGAAATCCTTCTCGGAGTCGGTCTTGGCCTTGGTGCGAAGAGCGGTATTCAGATCCACGTAGTGCTTGAGCCATGGGGATTGCCTGAACCTGATGATCCGACGGCATTTCGTAAGCTTCATACCCATCTCCAAATACATCTTGAGATTTCGAAAGTGGGGGTATATTTTTCACGCTTGACTAGATGAGGTATGAGCTTGCGGACTTTGTCGATCTCTACGGTCTCGGGCGCGAGAGGGTAGTCGTTGTGGGCGTCGTGAAGATCCTGAGGATATTCGAGTTCGCATTCTACCATGGCGCCATATTCGTGGTCGTCGGGGTATTCCAAGATCTCATCGATCTTCTCTGGCTCGATCCATTCGAAATCTTCCGTGGGGAGAGGCTGCGTCATCGCCCACCCGTAAAAGTTATTGGCGTCGAGGTAGGTGAGATGCTTGGTAGGCTGAGAGGCGTCGTAGTCGGTCATGTAAGGATTATTAGCCTTGCCGTAGCGGTGGGAGATCATGGCGACTCCTCCCCTGGTCGCCTGCTCGAACATCAGCAGCATATCTGGATCGGGAAAAGGCTCCAATCTTTGCCCAGTGGTTTTGAGGGCGGCGTCTTAGGACAATCCAGGCGATGTGAAGTAGTTGGCGGGATCAAGCCCATAGTGAGTCTGACAGATATCCCTGAAATTCTCGTCAGCGACAGCAAGACGTCGGTTTCTAGGTAAAGATCATGGTAGTCGCGTAGGTCGTGCACTCGAAGGCCTCCCAGACCCTCTGAGCGTGCGCGTAGTCTTCGTCGGTGATGCTCTCCCCGGAGAGTGTGCGGTAGAAGGCTTCCTTGGGTGGGAGCTGAGTCTCTACCAGCTTAGCCTCCCCATCCACATAATCGTAGGGAAATACCCCCTTGCTGATCATCAGCTCGTGGCGATCGCCAAATCTTGCTTTCACGGTCTTGAATTGGTCGGGGTTGAGGTTCTTGGCTAGCTTATCCAGCGAGCCGAGTAAGAAGCGCATCGAATCGATGAATCTCATTTCTAGATCTCCCACCTCCTTGGAAAAGCTGATATATTTTTCATCGGTATTGGGGATGCAGTTAGTCTTACCCTCGGTGAATCCAAGCTCCTTGACGAAAATGTGGGAATCATACCCACTCAAGTTGTGGAAGAGGATGGGAACGTGCTTCGGGAGCTGGAAGTCTAGATTGCACTCGTTGTGTGCTGCACCGCGATATTTTCCAGTAAGATGGTCGAGGTCCCGAACCTTATCCAATCCCAATTCATCCCCGCAAATGTGGCAGTGCGTGCTTTCTTCGAAGCTCTCCTTGTCCTCGTCGGTCATCACCATGGGCTTTTTCTCCTCGTATAGCTTACCAATGGTCTGTACATCCTCCTCCATACACTCCACGAATTTCTTGGCTGCATCCTCACCGCAATAGATGACCCGATCTTTGTAATCCCCATGAGCGTACTTCACGTAATAGCAGAAGCCTGATGGTCGCTGAAGATGGTAGGCCTTCGTGTAAGAGTGTGGTGGATCCGGTTGGCAGGTGCTGAGCTTCTCCGTGAAGCACTCGAAATCCGCGTAAATCGCGAAGGGGACTCATCGTCTTTTCGTGGTTGTGGAAGGCTATGGTGGTCCTTTCTTCTGGCATCTCGATCCTGACGGCTTCTTTCTGACTGCAATTTTCCATATGCTCGTCAAAGACATCTGCGGCAGAAGAAGAGTGACTCTTTGTGAACGGTCACTTGAGACGTCAAAAGACGTGAAAGGCTCTTGATCCAGCAGTAATGCTGCTTGTCTTCGTGGGTCAGGAAGAGGGGATCTACGTGAGTGGGACCTGTATTCTTGGATATCCTGAGGGGATAGATCTGAATGATCTCTTCGCCATCTTCGCCCTTCTTTACACCATCGAAGCCAAAGACGTTAACGTTGATGGTGGGATTTTGCCTCTCGAATTTATTGATGGTCTCGAGCGAGACTGGAAAGTTGATACCGTCGAAGTTGAGCTCTTTCTCCCATGGTTTGTGCTGCGTCACTCGGTTGGCATGCTTACGATCCACCTCAGTATTGTGAAGCGCTGATAGGACTGCCCACTGGAAGCAGCGATCATCCCATTCCTCACATTGATGATGGCTTTCTTCTGATTCAGCTTCTGTGGGAGTGGTATGAAGGATCTGCCCTTGAGTGGCTTGAATTAGTTGAGGTGGATTTCTAGCTTTACGACGTGTCCGAAAGTCCATCCGCTCCCTTCACGCATGTACTGAGCCATTTTTTCCTTGATCTTCTCCATCATGAAGTCAATCTCCAATTCGAGGTCGGATGATTGGGTGAGGGTAGCAAGAGCTGATCGGAAGTAAGGGGTGATGTAGATATTTTCTCCGGTCGCGGGGTTGGTCTTCACCATTTCTGCTAGGAGCACTAAGTGAACCTTCAATCCCTTCTTTTTGGCGAGAGCATCTGAGATGGTGGTGAAGATTGTGCCCCGACTTACTTTGAGATATGTGGTCACGTCATGCGACTTTACGGGTTCAATGGCGACCGTGCCAAATACACCATTCAGCGCCTGACGCCTATCGGTGACCTTGATTTCATCCTCGACTGGGGCATTTCTGATATCTTCTTCGACCAGCTGAATGAGATCCTCTCTCTTGAGGCGGGAGAACTTGGTGAGGCCACGATTCTTAGCAAGTGCTTTCAGCTGCTTCTTGCTGAAGACTTCCTTACGGGTAAATTTACGGGTGGTTTTTCTCCTCGATGAGCTTCACCAAGGCCTCCTTACTTTTCCTGCTGACCCCCCTCAGACCCTCATCCTTAGCTATTTGATGGAGGGTCTTCATGGTCTCTTCAACCACCATCTTACCCTCGACGAGGATGGTCTCCTCTTCTTCCGTCTCGCGTGTTGCCTATCATGTCTCCAGCAGAGACCATGCTTCCCGGGCTTGCTCTTGCAGAACTACCCCTTCTTCCTCTTGAGTGGGTAGACGCAGGTAGTCTTCAGCTCCCTTGGCTAGACTTGCTCCATCCCACAATTTTGACACTGCTGGGTGTGCTCATCCATCTGCACCAGGTTGGGGGTATTGCAGCACTGATGCTGCTTTTGGGGGTGGGGTGTTATCTTCCAAATCTTCTTCATTCTCCAGAAAGAAATCCTGGAACTGATCCATCTTATTTCTCCCGGATGCCATATCTTTATTTATATCAATCTCAGACGTAGGCACACCTCTCTTTAAGGTGTCCTGTAGAGACTGACTTATGCTCCGTACGAAAGGCATAATTCTTGTATTTACCCTATGATCAATAGGAATGCCGTCCGTTTGTATTTGTCCTCGAGGTAGGGATTTTTATGCAGGATTTTGCATGAGTGGGGCAGAATCCCCCTTTTTTTTGGTACTACTAATAATCACTTGAAAACTTTTCAATACGCATGTAGTATTTCAAAAACTCTATACCCACTCTGGTGTGAGGTATAGAATGTTTGCATCTACATACATAAATATAATATTTTAAAATAAGACATTTTTGGTGGTGTTATTCTGTTCCTCATTCGCTGCCATTCCAAAAACTATGTTTGAAACATTTACATCCATAATCAAATTATGTCTTTCAAAAAGGCTGCGAATGGACAACCAGAAATTTTTTGTATGATAATATTCCCAAAATAAATGTATGAATGTCTCTGGTGTTTCAAAACAAAAAGTACATAGTTCTGTTTCCTTTAACTTACATTTGAACATAAATGTATTACATGTAGTAGGAAGTATTCTATGCAATGACCTGAACTGAAAATTCAAGGGCGAAGAGAAATTTTCTTTCCAGTTTTCAATATTTAGATCTAATAAATAATTCCACTTATCTTGAGATTTGGGTTTTTCCTTTATCACCTCAAGATAAGTTTTTTAGAAGTATTTACTAGGTTTTTTAAAATGTTTCAATTTGTCAACAAAACTATTATTTACAATATCCAGTTTTTGTTTCCCTACCACATTTTTTCAAGTCAACCGGAATTGCATTGAGAATGCCACAGAACTCGATAAAATTTGTTGAAAGATTACCTTATGTTTTTCCAAGAACTCTGTAAAATTGAAAAAAGTTCCATTATCTGATAATGAATCATTTATGAAAAATACCCCATTTTTGCAATAGTGTGTAATAATGCTCATTGCCACATTACCACTGGGCCGATGCCTCTGCTGGTGGACTGTTAGTCCCCGAGGGTATTCACCAACCCAGTAGTCAGTACTTCGGTGCTGACCCGAAAGCCGATTTTATCTAAATTTGCAATATCTAAATTTTACCGAATTTTGTTTAAAACTAAGGAGTATCTCCCTCATGCATAGCTCTGTCCTTAGCTGAATTTTGGCTTTTCTATTTAGACCCTTTTGGTTATTTGTTCTCCATCAGATTTTACACGTTTTGGTTGATGGACTTCCAAATGTTTTGGTTTTATCTGCACTGATGAGACATAAGTTGTCGAAATGCGCATATGCAGAAAATTAACAGTAACTTCGGTATTTTGATATTTACATTAATATTCTTATTTAACCACAAAGGTTGCGATAAAATATCACCTGTATTTTGTAACAGGATCTCTATATCAGTTTCAGTAATACAAGACCGTTAACGTCAAAGAATCCTTGCAACAGTCCCGTAGTATGTAGGTTAACAGGTTGCGAAGCTGACTCCCCTTCACCCTGATGTCTTCATAAACCTGTTCTCGTCTTGGATTTTGGCTGAAAGGTTGAAATTAGGACGTTAAACGCCATTCGATCCATCAATCATTTTTTATTGCTTTTGCAATTAGTCATAAACTAGAGGAATAATATAATGAAACCTCAGTCCGAACATTGACAATATTAATACCGAAGTCAGTGTTGCAATCCGGAAAGGATACCTTTCCGGCTTGCAACATCGAAGTAAGAAGTAAGGAGTTAGAAGTAAGAAGTTAGAAGTAAGAAATAAGAAGTTAGAAGTAAGAAGTAAGAAGTTGGAAGTAAGAAGTAAGAAGTTAGAAGTAAGAAGTAAGAAGTTAGAAGCAAGAAGTAAGAAGTAAGAAGTTAGAAGTAAGAAGTAAGAAGTTAGAAATATTTTGTAAGACATTAGAAGTAAGAAGTTAGAAGTAAGAAGTATGTNGAGCAGGGAATGAACACCCAACTCTCATCCTTAAAATTTATGGTGCATCCCTTTACTTGCCTAGTATTCCAGGAGGGATAGATTTTAATGCTGATTTTTGAAAGTTCTAAAACGAATGTGAGGCACTTTCAGTACTCTTCTCTAAAATAATATTATCCATAAAACTTGGAAACTGCATGTATCTAAATCAACTGAAAATGAATCTATGTGTTAAAGGTTAATGCACACCTTTACCCGTTATGTTTATTGGACATGATACAAATATTACACACAAAAATACACTACCGTTCACGTAAAGGAATCCTTGCAACAGTCCCGTAGTATGTAGGTAACGGATTGCAAGGCTGATTCGCCCTTCATCATTAATCTAATCACGTTGATAAATCTGTTCTCGTCTTGGATTTTTGGCTGAAATGTTGAAATTAGGACGTTCAACGCCATTCGATCCATCAATCAATTTTATTGCCACTGCATATTAGTCATAAACTATAATGAAACTTCAGTCCTAACATTGACAATATTAATACCGAAGTCAGTGTTGCGTAGCCTTTACGGATTGCAACATCGAAGTAAGAAGTAAGAAGTTAGAAGTAAGGAGTTAGAAGTAAGAAGTACTAGAAGATGGAAATATTTTGAAATCAGGACGTTCAACGCCATTCGATCCATCAATCAATTTTTATTGCCACTGCATATTAGTCATAAACTATAATGAAACTTCAGTCCTAACATTGGCAGTATTAATACCGAAGTCATTGTTGCGTAGCCTTTCCGGATTGCAACATCGAAGTTAGAAGTAAGAAGTTAGAAGTAAGAATTAAGGAGTTAGAAGTAAGAAGTACTAGAAGATGGAAACATTTTGAAATATATATGTATAACAACATCTGAAGCAGGGAATGAGCTCCAAACTCTGATCATTAAAACTGCATCGTTCATTCCGTTATAATAAACAATTGCAAGTCATAATATTCTAAAAGGGGGAAGATTTAAGGATGTATTGACACCGCTCTGAGTTAAAATCAAGCAAATGTGTACGTATCCATGCATCCACTTCCTTGATTTTCTGGACTGGGTGATAAGATTTTCCTCCAAATCTTATCACTCTTACCTTGATGAACTAAGTTCCACCATACAACCTATATCGTCTCGAAGGGGTGTATAAAAAGAGGATGAACAAAAACCAAATCAATCTTTTCCGATTGCAAGAATTTATCTTCCAAGGACTATTGCAAAATTGAACACGATTTCCTATATATTAAGTTTTCTGTCAATTGAATAAGTTTATATTTCAAAATGCACACCCTAACCTGTTGTTATCTAAGACATAAAGGGGGTCTTGAAGGTGTCTGGGCCTTTTTTTTCTTTTCTTTTTTTTTCTTTTTTTGAGCAGGAATCATGAAAAAATACCCATTTATAATAGGCGTGATGCGTGACTTCATAGAATTTTTAACGTGAAAGCCACAAATTTATAAGATTGATGACATGCATGATGGGTTCTTTAGGACCTAGATAATACAAAAATACAAGACCTTTGACGCCCAGTAAGTAGGTAACCAGAGGTAAGGCTAACCCCTTCCCCTCAACCCCTTTATCCAGTGGTATTCAAAATAACTCCCTCCTGAGTGTTTCTCTGTTCCCAAATTGATTGTTATCATCTTGAATTATAGTTCAAATATTGCTAGTAGAAGTTCTAACAACAATTAAGCTATAAATCAATTTTATTGATTTCGCGATCGGTCATAAGTCCTAACAAAACTGAGAAAATTAAATACCGAAGTTGATGTTGCAATCCGGAAAGGCTACTTTTCCGGATTTGCAACATCGAAGTAAGAAGTAAGAAGTTAGAAGTAAGAAGTAAAAAGTCAGAAGTCGGATCTCGGAAGTCCCCTTCTGGTTTTCGTAGTAAACACCCTTAAATACCAACATATTCCCGAAATATCTAGAAAAGGACATGGCAAAGTGTGTATTGCATTACAATTCAAGTGGTACAGAAATCTTTGGACACAAGATGGATAAAATGTGTAAAACTAACCAACTTTCATATCTTTCCAACTGTATACATACGTTCGAGAGTGTTAGTGAACATGATTTCCGACTATCAGTCAATGAAGCTTGCAAGTGGTTAAAATTGATAACTTTTCCGTACAAGGTATTATGTCAACTGATCAAATGCCCTTAATATTTTAAAGACAAAAAACTGCAAAAATTCCGAACTTGTTGAGGTGCGATTTCATTATAAAATGTTAACTCAAAGATTAGGACGTCAGACAACGTCAACAGTTTACATGTTTGTGCTCCGGGTGTATTACATTAGTCTGTTTTGTTTCGACAGAAAAGTAATTTAAAGTGATTTGATTGCGATGATATTTTGCATATCAATACATTAAGACGCATTGTAAATGAAAATATTAGTTTCATATACATTCTCGTTACTTAACAATTTTTTATTTAGAATGTCCACGAACTTTACGGACAACCCTCGTAGCTGTCTAAGGTGATTTTTTTTTGTTTTCTCGTTTTGGCCATGTCTGGTGTCTCCCTGTTGACTTTGATTTTTGTAATTGTAAACCCTTTATGGACAAGTAAATCAATGTTTATAAAAAGGACCATTGTTCAGAGAATTATTAAAGGTCTTTTCCAGTGAAAGTTATGTTTTGTTATGTCGTATGTTTGAAATTATCTTTATTAGACGCACATTGTCGCCAAGTAATATATTAGCCATTTCTAATCGTTTTAAAAATTTTACATGAAAAAAGACCAAAATTTGGCGACGATTTTGACCAGTGACTATGATGACCTTTGACTTTTGAACTTTGGCTCAGATTAAAGGTCTTTTCTTACTGATTAAAGTAATATGTTACTTGTCCATACTATTTGTAACGGTTTAAAAGCTAAATGCAAAAACTACTTTCCGAAACGTGTCAAGGACAATAACTCTCCAGGGTCTCATCAAAGAGCTTCGGTCCAAATAAAACAAACGTAGTCATTTACACGATGAAATTTTTGGTGATATACTTTTTCAGTCACCTATTACGGTTTTTGAGTTTATTCAATTACAAGGTCAAAAGTCAATGTCAAAGGTCACCGATGACCTTTTATTTGGTACTCAATTCGAAAGTATTTTCTTACTGCTTACTGTAAACATATATGTTTACTATATTATCTATAAGATATTCCCAAAAAAACTGATTTACGGAAACGCATCAAGGGCTATAACACGAAAACAGTTCGTTCAATAGAATCAAATAAAATCTCAAATAGATGAGTATTTTAAGATATAATATTTCCATTCATTTTTTTTATAGTTTCAGAGATATTGCAATAACAAAATTTCGAATAACCGCTAATTTGAAAATGGTAGACGAAAAATTTCTTTTACCGTCTATTTTAATCAGGACCATGAAAGCTACCTGGAAACCAAATTTCATCAGAATCCGATAACTTTGAGAAATCAACATTTTTGGGGGTCAAAAGTAAGTGAGAATCGAGCCGTCAGTCTGAAACGAATATAATCAAAGGGAAATGGCAACATCGGCAAAAACAAAGACACCAAGACATAACATGAGAGCGGCATTTAAAAGAAAAGTGAAGACACATAACATACAAAGACACCGGGGATGTGCGAAACACATGTGCGTCGCAAACCCCATTTATTTATTTATTTATTTTTATTTTATTTTTTTTTTGGCATGACAAGTCATCCTTAGGATAAATGCAACATTTTCCTCACCTCAGAATTTTGATATTGGTTAGGGTTTCTGAGTTTACCCGATACAAATTCCGACAAAATGGTCGAAAAAAACATTTTTGCCCCCAAATTTGTATTCAGCATCATAAAAGCCACATGGAGACCAAATTTCATCGAAATCCGACAACTTTGAGAAATGGACACATTTCGGGGTAAAAAATGCGTAACCGGGGTCACGACCCTAAAACATATTTTTGGATGTAAAAATCGTTCTAAGGATGAATGCAACTCTTCTCGCCTCAGATTTTTGATATCTGTTACGATTTATGAGGAGATTTGATAACAAGATAAACCGTATTTGGGGAGATAACGGTGTTACTAAAAATAGAATCGTCACCTGAGTCGAGCCAGGTCATTGCTTGTTAAGTGTTCCAAGTTTGGTTATGATAGGTAAATGCACGTTGACAAAATTGATGGCAGGTGGAAAAAGAATAATATTCAGAAGAAATACAATAAGGTATTTCCACCGTAGTGGGAAAGAAATTAATATACAAGACTAAGAATAGTTATATAAAATTTTGGATCATTAAAACAATGCTTTAGCGAAGGAGATATTCACATTACTTCGTTCAAGTAGAATTACTATGGAAAAATTATTCATATCATTTACCTATCCAAGTGAAACAATTTATATGTTTTATTTTGGCACAATTGGAGTATAATGAAACATAAATTTGTGCAAAAGCAATCACCAAAATTGATTGAAACATATATGTGTAATAGTTAAAATATATTTCAGAGTAATTATTTCAAGTGCTTCAACAGAAGAGGGTAGTGCATTTTTGTAACTACCTGTTTTCTTCGAAAAACTTTTCATTCAATTACAATTTGACTGACTTAAAAACCATCAAAATAGGAAATTACAAAAATAAACGTCATCAATATGGATAATAACAAAATTAACGCACAGAGTTATAAGTCCAGAGACAAGGCAGAATTAATAACAGACAGACGACCAAAAACGCTTCACAACCACAAAACGCAAACACTACAAATACAACAATATAAATTAAAGCGTGAACTCTCAAAAAGATTGACATCAGGTGCTCGGGAAGGGTAAGCATGTCCTGCTTTGTATACAGCACCCGTCAAACGGCCAGTGAGGCATTAATTGTGAAAGATCTGTTAGGTTACTGACTAGTTATTGTCATTTTCTAAACCTGAAACAAAACCAATTGAGAACCATGGAACGTGTAACTACCCGAACCCTTAAACAGAACCATGGTGAAATGTTCAAAAAGCTTTTGTACTCACTTTAGTATTCAAACATGGACAAGGACAAATCGGTACCACAAACATCACTGACGAAGACAAAACTAAAATCTAACAAGACAACACAAAAAACTAAAGCACAGACAGTGTGAACTCCCATAAAAACCTAGAGCGACTTCATGTACTCCAGAACGGTAGGCATGTCCTGCTCTGTATACAGCATCCGACACACTGTAAGTTGGTAAAAAGGCAAATCAGGTGTCACGGATTTTATTTGGTCCGTGTAGTTCATCTTTGTATATGTGTGTGTCTTCATTTTTCTTTCCTGTGCCGTACTCGTGTTATGTCTTCGTTTCTTAATTTTTGCCAATGTTACCGTTGTCCATGGATTATTCGTTTTAGACTGAGGTTCAGTTCTCACTTACTTGATGAATATGCGTGCGAAATTAAGATAGATAAATTTGGATAAATAATTTGAGATAAATAATTAGTAATTTAGACCATCACAAATAGTATGCATACAAGTTCTAAAATTGTTATTTATCCATCACCGACACCAAATTGGTCACTTGTAACTATATACTTCAGCGTATACGACTATTGTCTGTGAAACTCAAACTGGTTATGTCAAATCCGCGAAGACGTAAAACCCATTTAAAAATGTCTGTTCTCATTTGTTAAAGCATTATCTTTATCATGTGAATTACACTTTTTCTCTTCAGTCAGTGTGTTTGTTAACAAATAAATAAATAATGAAGTAACTGTAATTTTGTTTTCGACAACTTATTAAAGATGAGAAGAGAAACGCCTTCAGTCTCCGACAATCATAATTACATGCAACAATCTACTATGGAGCACAAGAGAAACAAGAATAAAGGGTAAACGATAAAGGTAAACAACAATAGGAACCCGGGATAGCGGGACTTTGTTCCGGTATTAACAAGCTAGCGGTCGAGTTAAAGCGGTTTATGTGTACCCAAACCTCCCCCTTTTTCTATCTTGTTTTCATTTAGTATAACAAACATACAAAGAAAATCATAAACGGGTAGACTACTAACTCAGAGACTGCTATCTTGAAAAGGAGATAATAAGACGAAACGTAATTTAGAAAGATGGGTCAAGGAGTGCTCACAGCAAGACTGCTCGCTAGCTCAAGAGCTTAGTCTGCTGGTAAAACACTGTCACATAAAGTCCCGAAGAATTCTATAAAGAATCGTCATGTATTTAGTATCAATGGGAGGCCAGTATACCTGTAAAATCTGAAGGGCATTGGATTCCAAAGCCAATTTTACGGATTTATGCAGAATATCCTGTTGATGTCCCCGATTACGTTAAGAATGTAAGTTTTTTTCTGGATTTTGTATCAATTTTTGGCATTTTAACAACCTTTCCGTAAAACGAGGATGACAAATGCCCCAAGTAATAAGCTGTTTCCGAGTCGCACCATATTTTAAATATCAAATGTTTATATCTACTAAAAATAATAAAACGCGTGCGAATCGTACCAGTTGAAATACATACACCCGTATGATGGAGCTAGAGGAACGTCGCTATAATGAAAAGAGAAAATTTCATCCTTTCTATCATAAATTTTAGTTTTAATTTTACCAGAGTCAATGATGATACTTGGATCGAGAAGAGAGCGGTATTTAGAATCATTGTTTGTTTTATTTAGTTCCAGTTTCTAAGGAATCGAGGGCTTTTGTAAAGTCAAGAAAGGGGATTGCTCCATCTACTTTAAATCTATATTATCTTGGATTTGTCCTTTAGATATTAAACCCAATAAATCTTCCTTTTAAATATCCTTTTTGATCACTATGAATGATATTTGTAAGAACAGGCTTTAAGCGCTGTTCCAATACATTGTAATTTGGCATCATAATTTAATAAGGTGATATATATATAGGTCTTGAACTTACCATGAGGTATGAGCTAAGCTCAATGTTGAAGGCCTCATGGCGACTTCAAGATGAAGAACAACAATAAAAGCGTTGTTCCTTTGCTTGTTTTTACCATGTATTTCTAGAGACTTTGTCTCATGTACATTTACTCCATATCCTTTCATTCACTATAATTATCTAAAGAATGAAGGTCCCTTTTATATATATATGAGTGAAATTGCAACCACTTTTAGAAATGGTAAGCTCCCCTTTTTCATAACAGAACTTAAAAACAAAAATCAAATGTTGAATCTCACCCCAAAATGTTCTATAGAACTCTACATTAAGCCAATTTAATCCCGGTGCTTTGTTTAATTTCATCTTGAATATTACATTTGAGCATTCACTTTTTATTATTATTTTTTTTTGACAGTTTGCTATGTTCATGTATTCCTTCAATATAGGTATGAATATCAAAAGAATTTGGATTAAAAGACGTGTATAGAGTTTTATTGTATTTTGACTCAAGAGTTTAAATTTCATTTTGGTCATGGTTTATTTTTATTGTCATCATAAAGCTGAGTAATTTATTTCGTCTGGTTTACTCTAAGCGTAGAAGATACGACGAGTTTTTTTGCCCTACTTCAATCAGTTTTACCCTTCTTCTTATTTGGGTAACTTTTTTTTTCATCATATAATTTACTCAATTCATACGAGTCCACATCGCGATATTGACAATATCGGTACGACAATGTCAACATCGCCGACATTGTCGATATTGCAATGTTGACGATATCGGTACGACATTTTCTACATCGTTTCAACTTCTCACAATTTGTCAACATCGCCGACATTGTCGATATCAAAATGATGACCATATCGGCACGATATTTTCTACATCGTTACTAATTTTTACATGTTGTCGACATCGCCGATATAGTCGACATTGCAATATTGAAGATATCGGTACGACATTGTCTACATCGTTTCTACCTCTAACATTTTGTCAACATCGCCGAAATTGTAGACATCTCAATGTTGACGATATAGATAAAACATTGTCTACATAGTTTTTAATTCTTACATGTTGTCAACATCGCTGACATTCTCGATATTGCAATTTTGACGATATCGGTATGACATTGTGTAAATCGTTTCTACCTTTTACATCTTGTTAACATCGCCGATATTGTCGACATTACAATGTTGACGACATCGGTACGTCATTGTCTACATCGTTTCTGCTTCTAACAAGTCGGCATCGCTTCTACTTCTTACGTTTTGTCAACATCGCCGACATTGTCGACATTGCAATTTTGACGATATCGGTACGACATTGTCTACACTATTTCTATCCCTTTTACATGTTGTAAACAGATATTGTTGGCATTGCAATGTTGACGATATCGGGACGATATTGTCGGAATCGTTTCGTCCTCTTATATGATGTTTACATATGGTAGACAATGCAATGTTGACGATATCGGGACATTATTGACAGCGTTACTCCCGCTTGCACTTTGGCAATTTCGCCGACATCGTTGTATTGGCGATATCATTGCGGAATCTTCTACGTGTTTATACCGCCTATATTATGTTAACATCGTTCTGTCATTTAAAGGTTCTGTAAAGGACTCCACCAAACTGTAACAGCATTTGTATCCATTGGTACTGCAGGACTATGCTAGCAATAATTGTTCTAGTTTGTAAAAGGAAACTCCAAAAAACTTTTAATTGTTTTTAAGATATCCTTAAAAACCCTTAATTATAACATTAATGCAATTCAGTGATATGTTCAAAAACATACATGTACTTGACAATTAATAATTAGCTTCCTTTGATTTCCTATAGAAAGGCGAAGTAGACGAATGAAGAAAGATATAGATCTATTGACGACTTTTCTACAATTGCGATGTCGTCGATGTTGACATCTATAAAGGACAATGTCGTCAAAGATAGAACGACATCGTGATGACATTGCTGGCATCGCTATGTCGACAATGTTAACGTTGATAAAGGACGATGTAGTCATTACAGGAACGACATCGTGACAACATTGTAGACATTGCCGACATCGCCATGTGGACGGTATTTATATTTATAAAGATCGATGTTGTGAATTACAAAACGACATCGTGACGACATAGCGATGTTGACGATGTTGGCTTTGATAAAGAACGATGTAGGCAACAACGTAACGACATCGTGACGACATTGCCGACAGTGCGATGTCGACAACTTCGTAACGACATCAACAACTGGACATCAATGTTTCATTTGTGTCTTTCTAGTGCATTTTCGATGTGGAAAATGGCCTGTGATTGTGATTTTGAGTCATTGTATACTTATACCCTTCGTTTTTTTTAATTGTTAAACAACGAATTAATCTTATATTGCAAGAAAGATTTGATACTTTTTTCAAAGAATTGGTCATTGTCGCCTTCATAGGGTGACTGTGTTTTTTTTCTTTCGCTCTTTATTGCGGTGTCTTTTTGGTATTTAATTTAACTCTTTCTCATTCCGGGTGTTTTTTATTTCTCCAGTTGACTTCGAACATAACTGATTAGCCATTGCTTGTAAAAAATGCGAAGTTCTATATCATACACAAAGTTCTATATCATACTGATTGCTACTTCGTGTTTGTAAATACCATTGTTGTTATTACAAGCTAGATATTTACAAAGAAATGAATTTTTTATTTTCGTATTTAGAATTCATCAAATTGTTCACGCTCTTCAGTGGCAATCAGGGAAGAAACTATGCCAAATCTGTAAATGTCCTGACCAATCTTTTGTCAATTTTCTCTGTCCTGACCAATCATTTGTCAATTTTCTCTGTAAAAAATTGTAATGTACTAATTAAACATATAATCAGAAATATATTAGACAGCCTACCTACATAGAATATTCCACTGGGTGGGAAGCATCTTCTTTGGGGTACGCTAGGATGTGAGAGCTTAAAAATGACACTCCATACGTTCAGTGGTTTTATCACAATTTACGGTCTCGCAACTTGCGACCGACTTGGTTACATTAACCCAGATCTAGAAATAGTTAATTGTCTTTACGTAACTATCGGACTAATTCCTGGCTTAGACGTTAACTTCGAATATTACGACTGATTCCTACAGGAGATGCATTCCCTACAACCAACTACAGTCCGTCCGTCTATTCTGTGTTCATTGAAGCGGATCCATAAGTTAAGAATTATAACAGTAATGTTTTTTGTCTGAAAATAAAGAATTACCCCAAAAATAAGTTAGAAAGAGGACGTATATTTCAAGAAACGTGTATGAAAGTCGGCTAGCCTAGCAAAGGGAAATTTTTTGGTCAGTTTTTCAAATAAAAAAAAATCTTATAGATATTTTAATTTTACGTAAAACATATTGAAATTTCGGATAAACGGGTAGTTTAATATATAAATTCCTACACGTATGTCCCCTTCACAGCTTTAAATCTGTTCCATGTATAATTTTCAAAGCTGTATCTTTTAAATAACAAAATGGAGACTTGAATTTTGGTATGCAGTACTTCCATCTAACATCTCTTATGAAATCGAGTGAACTCTCATTAGTAACATTCTGTTTAATAACGTAATCTACAGGAACTTAATTTACAGCAATAGTGGTATTTGGTTGCTTAATATCTAAAACAATCGTGACGACGCGAGCACATTATTTTATTTTATTAGGAGTGGTACTCTATGATGTTATTCGATGTTTCCCATCTGATGTTTCTCACATCACAGTAACTTCGGTATTTAATTATTTGAAATCATTTTTTCGCGTCCATATTTAACTTTTTTTCAAACAAAAAGTATATTGATTGTAAACATTCAAAGGGTACATAAGCTCCCTGTAATTGTTTTATTTTACGCATAACTTTATTTATATCCGATTATACTACAAGTTTTTCTTCTAGTGCTTTAGTTTTAAGCTTTTTTATGAATTTTAATTTTTATTTGTCATGTTGTTTCGCCTCCTTTTTAGTTTAAGAATTTCTCCCTTTTCCTTTTCGTTTATTGCTTCGGTATTCGTTCGCCGATACGTTAGTCATATTGATATACATGTGTTTGAATTAAGCTATAGAAAGAAAATGAATGAAATTTCAACAAAAACTGACGAACAGCGAAAACACATGGAAATCGGATAGATAAAAAGGAGACGTTTGGGTACCAATAAACCGGTTAAACCCCTACGCTGGCTTCTGCTAGTGCCTGTACCAAATCCGGCTGTCCCGATTTCCTATCGTTGTATAAGTTTGTCTTTTGTCTTTTTATTGATGTTTTCTTGTGAGGTTTCCGGTTGAATTGTGGCATATGTGATTTTCGGTCATTGTGGGCGTTTCCTGTTATCTTTTCTTTGCGATAACATATACTTTAACAAATTTACAGTAACTTCGGTATTTAGTTATTTAACAGAGAATCCATGTAAAAAACATTTTGGACATCTTCTATAAATCTAAAAAATCTTCACAGAAATAGGTTGTATGTATTGGAAGGCTTAAACAAATTTTTCAAAACCAGTAAATATAACTATTCTCACCTGCTATTTTGTACATGTAAATCACTATACCGATAAGAATAACATCAGTTAACACTAACACAATACTCAAAGAAATAACAACAGTGTTGACTGTATCTG